>NC_061162.1:54862858-54952858 GCF_022113875.1 Hydra vulgaris | reverse complement strand
TATTATTCATTTTTAAGCATAGTGTGTATAAATTGTATAATTAGGAAATAAAGTTTTAAAGCAATTTTTTAAATTTAAAAATCAGTATTCAAATTAGTGCTAATTTTGTTTCTTGTCGTCGCGGAATTTCCTTGTGTGACGTCAAAGGTCCTAAAGGGACCCAGGCTACGCTCGGTCACGTGACTTGTCAGTGCACATGCGTCATTTTAAGTTGTTATAAGATGAAGTTGTCGTCGTTACAGTGGTACTTGTATTAGCATTGCCAGAAGTAGCTGATACGCATATACTCACATTTACATTGGAGTTTTGCATCTTTTTTTTTATATGCAAGATAATTATTTAGAGATTTTATTATGGATTTTTCGATTTTTTATTATCAACCCATGAGTTAAAAGTATTAGGATGTCCATACCAACTTTACTAACGATTTATAACCTTGTTTACGAATAACCTTTTCAATTCTAAATATCTCTTGATTCGTTTTTTGTAGTTCTTAATCATAAAAAGTACCTTGTTTTTCTTCACCATTATAATCAGTTATTTTATAAGTTGGTGGACCTGTGTACTGAACTTGTGATATAGTAAAGACCTCTTCAGTCCATTTTGGTGTATATCCTTTTTCAAACGCTCCTTTCTTTTAAGTTATTCTCACTTTATCACCTATTGAAAACTTGGGTTTATTAGGATTTGATCTTACTTTTCCACTTAGTTTTAGAAATACTATACTCTCATTCTTTTTATTGCTTGCTTCAACTGGAGTCATTTTAACTGAAGAATGCTTTGTATTGTTGTATTGATTTACCATTTCATCTAAAACATCAATGTATTTTCTAGAAGAGTTAACAGAGAAGTATTTGAACATTTTTTCTTTCATTGTTCTAATCCATTGTTCAACTACGCAGCTTTTCTCTTCATTTTCAGTTGTACAGAGCTGCACTCCTAATGCTTTAACATATTTGTTATAAAATTCCAAGCCTTTATCTACCCATAAATTATCGCATTTCTTAACTTTAAATATTTTATTGAATGCATTAGCAACTTCAATTCCTGCCTTATTTCTCAACAGAACGATCCATCCATACTTTGAAAACACATCTATCACCATTAATAAGTATTTTATACCGTCATTGAACTTGGAAAAAGCTTGCATGTCAACTAAATCAGCAGTCCATATGTCATCAATCCCATTTGAAATTACTTTTCCTTTTCTAAAATGTTTTACAACAGGCTTATGAAGTTCGTCTGCAAGTTCATCAGTCTATTTTAGCTTTTTGCTTTTTTTGTTGATAGCCGGTAGTTTTTTGATTTAACACCTAATCCAAACTTTGCTTTAGCAGATATGATAGGTTTTATAATCTTTCTTTCTAATTTTTCACGTGGTGTTAAATCTTGTATCGAATCCATTTGTTCAATTATTTGTTTATCAGCTAAATTTCTATGCTCTTTGTCTGGAAAATGCTTATAAACGAGATCATGAATATAAGCTGCATTATCAACTCGATCTACAGACTTACTCCATTCTTTATATGCATCAGTAGAAGGTAATCTTGCATCTAAATTAGTACCAGGTCCTTCAAAATTTATACGAGGTAAATGCATGTCGCCTAGAAATTTCGCCCATGGTAATTTTTTAATCTTTGTAAATGAGTTAAGCGAATCTACTAAATCACCTCCTTTAGATCCCATGGATCCGTAAGTATTAGTTCCTTTTGTAAATTGAGTTTTTGTTGTACCATAAGTAGCACAATTTCCACGTTGCATGTTTCTATTATTTTACTTACAGCATGTTGTAAGTTTAGTGTATCTGTTTTACTTTTACATTTAAGGAAATACATTTTTATTTACTTACTATTTTTTTTATTACATTTTAATTATAAAACGATATAAAAAGTTCTTTATATAAGAAAATGGAAGTTTTAGATTTTTCATATAATGTAAATAAAAATAATCGTCATAATAATGAGTTAATACCAAGAAGTATAAGAGGACTTTTAGTTGGGAAGTCTGTTTATGGTAAAACAAATTTATTATAAAATTTACTTATAAGACCTGATTGGTTAGACTATAATAGTTAACAAGTTTTTGGAAAATCTCTTTTTCAACCTGAATACAAAATATTAAAAAGTTCTTTTGAAAAGAAAGTACCAAAAGAAGATATTCTTAAAATATTAAAGTTACTAGATAAAACAGATAAGATGGATATCAGCCCTGAACTTGTAATCGAAGTTCATTCAAAAAATTTAAAAATTAAAATAGATATGAAGTGTCACTTTTATGAAACAGCAGATGATGTACCAGAACCTGAAGTTCTCAATCTTACTAAAAATAATTTAATGATATTCGATGATTTACAATTAACAAAGCAAAATAAGTGTGAAAAGTACTATATAAGAGGAAGGCAAAGTGATGTAGATTGTTTCTATTTAGCGCAAAATTATTTATGCTACCAAGGAAAACAAGAGAAAATGCGAATTATATATGCTTGTTTGAACAAGATTCAAAAAATGTAAATCCTATTTATAATGATCATGTTTTAAATGATATGTCAAAAGAATAGTTTAAAAATATTTGTAAAATAGTTTGGTCGCAACCTCATAAATTTGTTGATATTGATTTATCATCAGATGTGAAGAATGGAAAATATATAAATGGTTTTGATTGTTTTTATTTTCCTGTATCTTTATTAAATACTAAATGAAATATTTATTTACATAAAATATATATTTATATCTTAATCAATTTAGGATCTACAGAATCCAACCTAATACTGGAATATTCTTAAATAGCGAGTTTTCACCTAATATTAAACCTTTTCCAACTTTTTCATATTGTTTATCGCTTCCAGTTCCTTTTCCATAATAGTAGTAATATCCGTTTCCTAAATATCCTCCTTTTTTCCATTCATTTATTAATAATCCTTTTCCTACTTTTCTAGCTTTAATAGATCTTTTATCATCTTTCACATACAAAATACCATTTCCAGCAATTTTAATTACTATAATGCTTCCAGCAGGTGCGCCTACTCCTGGTAATAATCCTGTTGCAACAGCAGGTACAACTTTTAAAGCTAAAAAACTTCCAACTAATCCTAGTAAAGGTAGAAATCCACCTTCCACTTTAGAATTATGGATGAGATTTTCTTCATTTAATTCAAGTGTTATACCTTTTCTATTTTTAAATGCATTGACTACTTCTTCTAATTGTTTATGTGTTAGAGCTATTACATCTTTAGCATTTTTATCATTTAGATTTTTAAAAGTTAATTTTATAATAATTTTTTTTGAATTATTCTTAAGTTTTTTCTTGATTTTATTCTTTTGATATTCTGAAAGCTTAACTTTAATATTTTGATAATCTGTCATTTTTTATATATGCACGTTTTTTTAAATCTATTTTTTATTTTTTTTAAATATTTATCAATTCATTTAGAAGTGCTACTTGTTCTTTTAGAATAGACTCTTGCTCACATTTAGAAGTTCGTTCTCTTATATGAAATTTCATTGTTATTCTTTTTCCTTGCTCATCAATTAGATTTTCATCTTGATCAATTAACAAAGTTTCCATATCACGAATATCTCCTCTTAGAGATATTGGTAAGTAAATGGGGACATTTGGTTTTTCTACAAGTTTAGCTCCAGGAGCTACAGAGGGGTAAAATGTATAAATAATATTTCTATGTGAATTATCTGAATAAGATCCTGATATAATACTATTTTTAACATGTATAGTATTAATATGATTTATATGTAATACTTTTACAGATAGTACATAATCACCTGCAGTATATAATTTACTATCAAAACCTAAAATATTTCAGAATTGAATTTTCAATTGCAAAATCAACTGCAAAATTTGTTGCAATAGTCATTGTAACTTTAAATGTTGTTATATTTCCTACAAATGTAATTGAATTCATAGGAAGTTTAGAAGCAACTAATTCTTTTTGCCTCCAGTCATTGATCGAAGTAAGTTCATTGACCCCTCCTGGAATATTACGACTAACTGGCGATGGTTTTTTAGTAGTTGCTTCATAAATAATATAAGCAAATTTATTGTTGTTTTGATTAATATTATTAAGTAAATGATATGTTTCTAAGCTTATTAATGCCATTTCATACTCTTTTTTTTGCATCAAGTGGAATGGCTAGTAAAAACTTTCTTTATATTATTGAAGTAACTCCTCCAATACATATATCCATTTATATATATATATATATTTATGTATATATATATATATATATATATATATATATATATATATATATATATATATATATATATATATATATATATATAATATATATATATATAATTTTTTTAATTCATTATAATGAATCTGGATCCCTTTGGGATCTATATCATTTTTAAATATAAAAACTTAATTAACTTTACTGCTTTACTCTTTTGAGGTAAAATTGTATTATTAATCTTTCTTTACTCATATCTATAACATGAAGATCGTCATCCACTGTTTTAACTGTCATTTTTGAGAGTGGATTTTTTTTTTTTTTTAATGAAAAATAACTTTTAAAATTTGGTACTTCAGCAAGGCTCATACTTGAAGGACGAGTCATTGGTAAGAATGTATGCGTTACAGTAGTTCTCTTACCATTTATATTTCTTCCATCTACAATATTATTTAATATATGCAAACACTTTTTTTGAAATAAAACGCTGTAGTGAATAGTTTCTAATATCATAAATGCCATTTCTTGTTTTTTTTGTTTTATTAAGTTCAATAATAGGATCAAATTGAGTTGTAGTGATATTTGATTTATTGTTATGTACTTCAATATCCATCATTTATATTTATAATAACTCTTATTTAAGTTATTATAAATCATTTTATAATTTACTTTATTTTTCATAAATAACTGTATTTTCTAGTTTTACCTGAATAGATTAAATCGGCGAGCCATTATAAAAACCTTAAATTTTTAAACACCCTTTAATATAACATCTTTTTTTAGTAAGATTATGTCCTGAAATTTCTTCATCATCTGCAGATCTGAATACATTATCCATATTCAGATCTTCTGTTGGTATTTTTGCAAATATAACAGGAGGTTTATTATCATTATATTTTAGAATTTTTAAGTTTTCAGTTTTAAAATTTTTCTTTTTTAATTGTTTTTCTTTGACTTTATCTTTACAAAATTTCTCAATAGATTAAATCATTGCAATAAGTTTTTCTTCTTCTTCAGTCTTTCCTTTCATCTATTTAAAACATACAAGTGGAATTAATATCCAGTCAGTTTCTTCGTTTTTGGATCTCTATTTTCACACACTCCGAATGAAAATAATATAGGTGTTTCTACTGATAAAAATGTTTCGCCTTTATAACCAATTCTCATTTTTAGTTAATGAACAGGTTTATAAAAATTAATGACTTCACTAGCACATAATTTTGCTTCATCAAAATTTTCAATCTCTACAAATGACATTTTTTATATATGCAAGAAAATTATTTATATCATTTTAATTTTTTATATTATTATGTTGTGAAATGGTATAAATAAATAAGCATCTTTATAAAATGAATAAAATGTTTCTGAATATTGAAAATAGTAAAATAAAAAAATAGATTTAATATATAATAAGAATTTAGATCATACTCCATCTTTTGTTAATAGTAAAAAATATAGAGTACTTGCACAGCAAGATTTTGTAGTAAAATCAAATTCATATAATAAGATTTCTTTAAAATGTAGAGTTAATATAGATGAAGTGTATGTATCACTTGCACTTGCAAAAACATATAAGCCATATTTAAACTTACTAAATTATTATAAATATTATAATAACTTTATATAATAATGATAAAAAAGATATGAATATTAAAAAAGGAAATTTTTTATTATATATTTCATCTTATAATGGAATTATAAATATAATTTATACGCTAAACCTATATTTAATTTTGGTAAGTAAAGGTATAGGAGATTTAATTATTATAAATATAACTTTTTAAAATAACTTAAAATAAAGTTTTCTTTATAAAAAGAATGGAATACAATAGATACTATAATAACAAAGAATGTAAAAATGAAGAATGTAAAAGTATTTATCCATATCTTAACCAATTAGGAGTTGATCCAACTGCACCACCACTATCTATAGATCAGCGATGTCGATTAGATAAGATAAGTGAAATTCAAAGTAAAATAGAATGTGAAAGAAAAAGAAGATCTATGTTGAGTAAAAAGTATCATAGAGCTGTGAGAATCATTTCAGCAATTGATAATTTATTACTAGTAACTACTATGACATTAGGAGCTGTTGGTATATGTCTTTTAGCAACTATAGTAGCAGCAACAGTTGCTATTGCACTTGAAGGAGCTTCATTATGTGCAGGTGTATTATCATTAATAGTATCTCAAGTTATTAAAAAATTAATCATAAAAACAGAAAACCATGAAAAGATTAAAGTATTAGCTGATGCAAAACTAAATACTATAAGAGATTATTTTTCTAAAGCTTTAAAAGATGGTAATATCGATGATGTAGAATTTACAATAATACTTTCAGAATAGGAAAAGTTTCAAAAAATGGTTGAAGAAATTAGAACAAAATCTGAAAATGAAGTTGATGAAAAAACTAAACAATCAATATTCAACCTAGGTAAAGAGAGAGCTATGAAAGAGGCGATGGAATTGTTAGAGAATAGGTTTAATAAAAATAAAAATATTAGCAAAATAAATATTTATTAAATCATAATATATGTTCAAGTAAAACATATATTATTTTCAAGTAAAACATGACAACACGTTACTACTTATGATTTATACAAAATAAACTTAAAGAAAATGTCATGTATATAAAAATGTCGTTTTTAGATATTGCAGATCCGAAAAAAAGAAATGAAGCTTTTTAAGAGCTCGAAAGACTTAAAAAAGTATATATCAAGATGCAGTAAATGAAAAGCTTGGATATGATGATTTACAGCATGACTTAGATAATTTATACAAACCTATTATCAATAGTCAATCTGGAATAAAAGAAAACCTAGCTTAATGAGAAAATAAAGCTGATCATTTAGCTATCACTCTATCAAATTATCCTGAAATAATAGATATACCTGAAACTAAATCTGATATGAAACCTGATTTATCAAAATATATTGAAAGAAACAGATGCTATTTCTTCTAGTAAATATCCAGGAAAGCCTAGATCATCTAGAAGAGAAAAATATAATAAAATAGTAAAACCCATTTGGGAAGAGATAACTAGAAAATCTGGAAAAGGAGTTATCATTCTTCCTAGTGATCCAACTAAATTGGTTAAAATGCTTGCATTACAAATAGCTGCATTTGAAGCAGATAATACTGGGGCTAGAAATGAGGCTGTTGCTATTTGTGATGAATTGTTACGTCAAGAAGAAGTTGATTTTGAATATTATAAAGTATTACAGAACATTTTTAGATTAAATAAAAATAGTAGGTAAATAAAAATGTTGATTGTGAATAAAAGAGTTTATAAAAAGCATTTTGTCGATGGAAGTGGTATATTTAGTCCTTTTAAAGGCTTACTTAATAATAGATCGATTAATAATGCACTTAAAATATCACGTAACTTAGCTAATAAAGCCATTGCTAGTGATTTAGGAAAAACTGCAATAGATGCTGCAAAAGTAGCAGGTAAAGAAATAGCTACAAATGCAATCTCTACTGCTAAAGATATTATAGTAGAAAAAGGAAACAAGTTGATTAAAAAATCAAAGCTTAAATCTGATAGTAAACAAGTACTTGCAAATTTAGTTGAATCTGCAGCTAATGATCTTGCTCAAAATCTAACTAATGAAGTCACAACAAATATAAATAAATTGATGATGGGATTTGCAATACCATCTAAAAAATTAAGCCATTCAAACGCTATTAAACTAGAAGAATTAGTAAAGAGAACAAGAGGAGAATTAGTAAAGAGAGGAAGAGGATTAAATAAAAAATTAAGCCATTTAAACTCTATTAAACTAGAAGAATTAGTAAAGGGAATAAGATGATTAAAAATGGTATATTATATTTTTTTAAATTTTCATTAATAAAAAATTAATGAAAATAAATTAAAAAAAAAATGTTATGTATGTAAAAATGGCAGGTTATAAAAAGGTAAATTTAACAAAGCAAGCCTTTATTGATGAAAGTATTTCCAGATTTCAATTTGGAGAATATTCTCCACCAACTGGTACGAATATAAATGATATAGTTCCAATAAAAATTAATATCGAGATGGCAGATTCATTTTTTCTACCATTTAAAGCTTATTTACAAGTTAAAGGAAGACTTCTAGCAGCAAGTGGTACATCCTATGCTAATACAGATGTAGTTACACTTACACACAATGGAATTATGCATTTATTTAATAGAATGGCATATGATTTATCAGGACAGAACATAGAAACAGTAAATAGTTTAGGGCAAGCAACTACAATGTTAGGAGTGCTTAGGTATTCAAACGACTTTCAATTAACAGAAGGATTAAATCAACTATGGTACAAAGATACTGTAACAGATGCAAATTTGACTACTAATGTTGGATTTACAGTAGGACAAACATATATTATTCAGAAACCTACTACAAAAGTTACATTTTCATTTATTATACCTTTTAAGCATATTTTCGAATTCTGTGATGATTATACTACAGTACTTTACGGGTTCAAGCATACATTAACTTTACAAAGAAAAAATTACAATGATGCTTTTTTTCGATCTGCTGCAGCAGCTATAGGAAAAATAAATCCTACAAAAGTATAATTATGGATGCCTTATATAACACCATCAGATACAGAGACACTTAATCTTGATAGTGTTAATAAAGAAAAAGTTACAATTCGAGTAGCTTTTTAACCTAGATCGTGTGAAACTATTACACCTCAACCAACAACTAAAATGACTTGGAAACTTGGTGTTAAAAGTGATGAAAAACCTAGATATATTATCGTAGGATTCCAAACAAATAGAGATAATGATCAAACACAAAATGCTTCGATGTTCGATCATTGTAACTTGAAAAATATGCAAGTCATGATTAATAATGTAAGATTTCCTGAAGTTGATTATGAACTATCATTTCCAAATTAACAATTTCCAAGAGCTTATAGAGATGCATCTACTTTTAAAGAAAACTTTTATGGAACAAATGAAATGATTTCAAATTATAACATAACACCTTCAGACTATAAAGATTTATATCCACTTATGGTTTTCGGTTTAAGCAAACAATCAGAAAAATTAAAACCTTCAGTATCAGATATTCAAATTATAGCATACTTTAGTGAAAATGTTCGAGACGGAACTGAAGCATTAGCTGTTATTATATCAGAAAGACTAGGTAGACTAAAGTCTAATGGAGATTTAATTTTAAATATTAGAAAAAGAAAATTATAGTAAAATGCGCAATAATTTTTTTTTTTTTTTGATCAGCATAAACAATTTTCTTTTCTATATAAAAAGAATGGAAAACGAAATGGAAAACGAAAATAATTAATTCTTATAAAAGGTTAGAAGAATTAAAATTAGAATTAAAATATAAAAAAGATAGACTTGATGAATTAAAATATAAAAAAGGAAAGCTTGAATATAGATTAGCAAGTTTACAACTTCATGCAAATATTATGCTTGAATTAGAAGAACTAGAATTAAAAATAAAAGACTTGAAGAATAGAATAGAAGAATTAGAATTAGAATAAAGATCAGAAATATTAATATTAGAGATAACAGTAGGAGAAAAAATATTAAAATAAGAAATTAAAAAATGCGGAATGAAAGATAGATTTAGATTAATGTCATATCTATTGTTTAATAAACAAGTATTACAATAAGAAAATTATTATAAAGAATTAAAAATAATATCTTGCCCAGAAACTGATAAAAAAAGAGTAGATGAATTAAAATTTGAGGATGGAGTGTTAGAAGATTTAGAAGAAAGGTTTAACTTAAGTTCAAAATTAGTATTTCATTAGGAAAGAATGGATGAATTAATAAATATGGTAGAAATTTATGGAGTAGTAGATTATAAAAAAGATTTAGAAAAGATAGAAGAATTATCAATTGTATACAAAAAAAAGCTTTAAAAGAAATAAAAGATTGTGAAATAAAAATAGAAGAATTAAGTGGATGCAATAAAATTACTATCAAATAATATAAGTCATAATAATCAAAAAATGAATAAAAAAATAAAAGAATTAAAACGTGAACAAAAAAATTACAAAAAATTAGTAAATGTAGAATTAGAAGATTTAAAACTAACAAGATCAATAATAAGAAAATTATTATGTACAATAAACAAAACAGAATATTTAATAAAAAAAATAGAAAAAAAAAACCTACATTAAAAGATTATGAAGATTTAGAAGAAAGAATAGAAGCAATGAGATTGGAAAAAAAATTTAGAACTAGTAGTTGAAGTAGGATTAGAAAGAAAAAGATTGGAAAGAAGATTAGATCTGAAATAACTCAGGATCCGCTGTAGATAAAGGTTTAGAATTAATTTTATTTTAAATAATTTATACAAAAAAAACATAAAAGTTTAAATTATTTGAAATTATTTTAAATAGATTTTCTTTATTATATAAAAATGAGTGACAAAAAAAAGTATTCAAAAAAGTATTTATTAAAGATACTAAAAGAAAATAATATACAACAAACATCTAAAGATTACATTGCATTAGTTATGATTGCTATGGATAATAATTTAATTGATAAAGAATCTATACAACCAAATATCATTACTAAAAAACAAAAAAAAACCAAGGATTGTAAGAGGTAAAAGAGTTAAAAAAGAAAAAAAGCAAAAAGAGAGAAAAAAAGCTTGAACACTTAGAATTTATTATTTAAAGAAAAAGAGATATTATTTAAAGAAAAAGAGATCCTAAATATGACTGGCTTGCAAAAATTAGAACAAATCTAATATCTATAAAACTTACTAAACTGGTGAAGTTAAAATATACAAATCATTGTATGACTATATTTGTAAAGAAAAGCATTGTAAATCATATGCTGAGAAATAAAATGGAAAAGTTAAAAATGGAGTAAAAATAGTAAAATCAGAAAATGAAAAATAAATTATTTTTATAGATATAAGTCTATAAAAATATATAACAAGAATTTTTTTCTTTTTGCTATTAATTAATTTCTCAACAAGAAGTACAGAAAAATTGAAAATAACATAAATAATTTTATTTTGTATATAAAATGGAAAATAGAAATGTAAAAGAATTAAAACAAATTAAAAAAGAGCAAAAAATTAAATATTATTATAGAATGAGAAAAACAGACCTTATTAGAGTGCTAGGTTCCAAAGGAACCCAGACTCCGTTGAATCAAAATATATTAGACGAACCCATTCCAGTGCATATTTCACAAAATGCTCTAACATCTACTCAGTATGTTCCAAGTAAGTATATTAATATTGTTAATAATAAAGTGAATTCATTTGCTAATTGGATTATGTCCTATGTTCCTGAACCCATTAAAAAGACTGCAAAAGAAAAACTTGATTCAATAAAATCTACAGTTTCTAATTTATATAAAAGATTTAAATTAACGTGGTCGACGAGTCTCCTTAGGAAACCAATAGAGTTTAAATTAACGCAATCAGCTATTAAAAATGTGACAAAGCAATTTTCAGCTAAAGGTGTTGATGGATATGATGCTTTGTCCTTTATTAAATCAGCTAAAAATAATGCCATTAAAGTACTTAATAGCAATAAAGGACCAAAGATCTATATCGTTCTTTCATGTGAAATGGAAAGAACTGATCTTAAAACAGGAGAAACTATAACAACAATTGCAACTTTTTTAACAAAAGCAGATGTTGTTTTTGAATCAACAGATTTAAATGACTTCTATGAAAGAGCTGCAAATAAAATTTTAGAATCCTTGTCCACATTTCAACAGATGGGATCAAGTTGGAGATTTGTTTCTGTTAAAAAGATGGATATTAATATGACTGAATATATACCACTTAAAGGTAATTCTTACATTCTTCCTCCTGAAAAGTTAGCAGCTAAAAAAGCAATCATTAATATAAAAAATGAAGACAACCAATGCTTTAAGTGGTGTGTTGCTAGATTTTTTAATATGAAAGATAAAAATTCTGAAAGAGTAGATAGAAATCTGAAAGAACAAGCTAAGAAATTAAATTGGGAAAAAATAGAATTCCAAGTGTCACTCAATCAGATAACACTATTTGAGAAAAATAATCAAAACATAAGTGTCAGTGTCTTTGGTTATGAAAGTTTGGTTTATCCTTTAAAAATATCAAATGAGAAAAATAGACAACATCAAATAGATTTATTACTCATTTCATATGATGAAACTACTACGAATGGATCCTTCGGATCTTATCATTATTGCTTAATAAAAAATTTAAGTAGATTACTTTTAATAAATAAATTGCTTGTTAGGATTTAGTACTGAGGAATCTTTATATAAGCATAAATTGTATTGTGATGCTCATAATTCAGTACGAATTGAACTTCCAGAGCCAAACACAATGATAAAGTTTAACCATTTTAAAAAAACTATGAGAGCACCTTTTGTAGTCTATGCTGTCTTTGAAAGTTTTGTAAAACCAATCAACACTTGTACACCCAATCCAAATGAATCTTATACAAAACAATATCAAAAGCATTCACCAAGTTCATTCTGTTACTATATCAAATGTTTTGATGAAAAGTGTATATAAAAGTAAACCAGTCACATTCACTGCAAATAGTGAAAAAAATGATGTTGCGAAAAAATTTGTTGATACGTTAGAAGCAGATATTAAGAAGATTTACAACACTTATTTAAAATTTCCAAAAAAGATGATATTCACACCTGAAGACAAAAATAGTTTCAGTAATGCAAAAGTATGTCACATTTGCAAAGAAGAATCAAAAGATGATAGAGATCATTGTCATATTACAGGTAAATATAGAGGTGCAGCTCATAAAGATCGTAATTTACAATTTAAAATTCCAAAATTCATTCAAGTACTATTTCACAATATATCTGGTTATGATTCTCACTTGTTCATAAAAAAATTTTCATAAGGAAAATTATATTGCATTCCTAACAATGAAAAAAAGTTTATCAGCTTTTCTAAAGAACTTAAAGTTGGTAAAAATACGAATAAAGATAATAAAGTTATTGAAGTTAAACTACAACTCCGTTTCGTTGAGAGTTATAGATTTATGGCTTCTAGTTTAGATAGCTTATCTAAGAACCTAACAAAGGAGCAATCTAAAAATATTGGAAAGTCAGTACTATTCAGGAAATGAGCTCGATTTATTATTATAAAAAGGTGTTTATCCTTATGAATGGGTTGATTATATTGATGAATTAAATGAAACACAATTACCATTAAAAGAACTCTTTTTTTCAAGATTAAATGATGAGGGAATAAGTGATGAGGATTACTCACATGCACAAACTGTAAGGAAAGGGTTTTATTGTAAAACTTTTAGAGATTATCATAATTTATACAATGTTTCAGATGTGTTATTATTAGCTGATGTCTTCAAGAATTCTAGAGATGTATGTATAAAATATTATAAATTAGATCCTGCTTAGTATTATACTTCACCAGGGTTAGCTTGGGATGCTGCATTGAAAGAAACAAAAATAGAATTATAATTATTAAGTGATTATGATATGATCTTAATGATAAAGCAAGGAATAAGAGGTGGAATTAGATTTAAAAAAAGGAATTAGAAGTAGAATTAGTACAAACAGACTAGGAACTGCTAATAATAAATATATAGAAACATATGATAAAAGTAAAGAATCAACGTATGATGATATACCTATTACTCAAAATTAAGTTGGGATTCTTCCCTCCCTCCGTCTCTCCCGACCTGGTCATAAACCTCGTCATGAACCTCGTCATAAAGCTCGTCATAATGAATTTTATTCTTTTTTTAAAATCAGATAAATTTTTCTTTTGTTTAAAGGTAATCCAGCGTTACAAAAAAAAAATATATAAGAAGCAAATTTTTGTTATTAAAAAATCAGATAGAATCAAAGAACAAACCATTACAACAGTTCGATAAACCAATACCTTTTGCAGTTGTAAAACCGTACAAACCAGAACAACCAAAACCAAATATATATATGTTCGATAGAAGTGGTAATCAAGTACATAGTTGGGAAGTTCGTTAAAGCTATTATATTTGTTTTATCAATTATAAAAGTTTTTTTTGCATTTTAAATGGAAGTTTTAAATTTTATTAAAAAAAGGGCTACACGAATATTCAACTTTTTTCAACCTGTTGGAAATTTTGTTATATCAAGTGCAATTGGAATTTATAACTTTTTAAAACCTGGAAAGTTTGCAAAATTGTTATTAGAAATTTGCATGATACCGTTTGTCGTATTAATTAATTTTATAATTATATTAGTGTTTTGTTTGATAGAATTTATTATACCTGCGATATTAGGTATAATATACTGTATATTTGCGTTCTTTTTTTTTTGCTTGTTATTATTTTATCGAACAGAGTATTGAAAAATATAAAAAAGAAATAAAGGAAAATGAACCTGAAAAAAATGAAGAAGAAATGTAGAGAAGTGTTAAACAATACTGAAAAAAGAAAAAATAAATCAATCGAAGAAATGATGGACAAGTTTGATTGTATTGCAGAAATAACAAACTTTACAAAATTAAAAGAACTTTATGATTTTTGTTTTTTATTAACGTGTATACGAAAAAATTATTTTTATATTATTGTTATTGATACTCCGGGTTATAACGAGAAACAATCGAGTTTCGAATTGTTTATCATATGGAATTTTTATATACATAACAAACGTTTAGTCGTATTACTAAGACGCTCGGAAAATTTTGTTAATTATTGTAAGGGTTACAAAAAATTTTATTCAAAACACGAGCATGTTTACGGTTGTAATACAATATTTAATAAAATAAAATGATACAAAATTTTTTTTTTTTTAATTTTCCAATTTGATTGATTCCATAAGATATTCCTCCCGAAACTGGGCCACCCAAAGCGGCTCTTCCTGCTATAGGTAAAAGTCTTGGTAAAAGTTTTAAAGCAATTGCACCTATGCTCAACATCTGAAGCGAACAGACGTGTGTTTCTAGCGTGGATTTAATTTGTAAATAATAAGAGTAGTATTAAAACTTTATTAAAACTTTTATTTGACTAACATAATAATATGGATTAAGAAAGTATTGAGAAATTTGTTGCAGATTTACTTGAAAAACAAAGCAATGCAAACTTAGATGAAACCAAAAAGTTTTTGAAAAAACAAGAGAAAAGCTTTGCGTTTTTAACAGTTGCGAACTTGAAAATGTTCACTGAGAGACTTGACAAGTACGAAAAAGAAAATATAAGTAACCTAATAAAAATAAATAAATTCGAAAATGATTTAAAACAAACAAATAAAAAAGTTGTCTCCTTAGAGAATGATTTACTTGAAATTAAAGAATTTATTTAAACCAATGACGATATTGCTTCAGAAAAGTTTGAACTTGTGAAATCAAAAACAAAAGAGATAAGTTCAAAGCTAAAAGACAATAGCGAGATATTAAAAGTAAAAAGTAAGCTTAGAGAAATAGAAGATAGATCTAGAAGAAACAATCTGAGAGTCGATGGTTTAAAGGAAAGCAAAAATGAAAGTTGGAGTGATAGTGAGGCTAAAGTGTTAAAATTATTTGAAGAAACTCTTGGGTTAAAAGATATAAAAATAGAAAGGGCACATAGAACTGGTTCTATAGACAGTAAAAAAGTCAGATCCATAGTTTTGAAATTGCTCAATTATAAAGACAAGAAAAACATTCTAAAAAACTTTCGGAAATTGAAAGGGGAAAATATTTATATCAATGAGGAATATTGCGCGGAGACGATGCTAATTAGAAAAGAATTACGGGCGGGCATGAAAAAAGCACGAAAAGCTAGAATGTTTGCGCAAATTTCATACGACAAGTTGGTGGTTTGCGAATGCTCTCGAAAACACACGTAAATATTTTATATTTCTTTTAACGTTACTTTATTTTTATTTTTTTTTTATCATAGTTTTTCAAATTTTAATTTAACTTTTAGAAATGGAGAACAAACTCTCTTATAATATTAATGCTAAAAATATTGTTTTTAGCGATAATAACTCTGATAATCATACTTAAACCTTATTACAAAGTGAGTACTATTCAATACCTGAATCTACTCAATATCTCTGTGAGAATAAGAATAAATTTTCAGTATTGCATATTAATATTCGAAGTATGAATAAAAACTTTGAGAACTTTAAGTGTTTATTGGGAGAACTTAATCATGATTTTAAAATAATTTGTTTCACAGAAACTTGGCTTCAAATGAAACAAATTCTAATTTTGAGTTAAGAAACTATACATCAGTTCATCAAATGCGCGATATTTGCGTTGGTGGTGGTATAAGCATATACGTTCACAATTCTATTGATTTTAATCAACGTAAAGATCTTAATGTAAACAATACAAATTGTGAGGCATTATGCGTCAAGATAATAAATAAATTAGCTAAAAATTTCATAATCAACGCTATTTATAGAACGCCAGCTGGTAGTTTAAAAACATTCAAAACTTATCTGCGCACAATCTTAACCACAAAAAATATATTGCAAAAGCATGTTAACGTAGTTGGGGATATTAACATTGACTTACTCAACCATGCCTTAAATAGTGAAGCAAAAACTTTTATTGATATTCTTCTCGAATACAACCTTATCCCAACTATAAACAAAGCAACGAGAGTAACTAAAAAATCATCGACATTATTAGATAATGTTATAACTAACAATTTTCATAATAGCCGTTTTAAAACTGGTCAATAATCAAGACTGATTTAACTGATCATTTCCCTATATTCTTTATTACTGAGGGCGTTACTCTAAATAATGCTACCCACAAATCAACAGTATTCATGAGACAAGTCAATGAAAGTTCCATTTGCCAATTTAAAAATTTGTTAAATAAATACAATTGGCTAACATAATCGTTTGTTAAATTTCATTATAAGTAAATGTAAGTTATAACTGTTTTAAATGCATCAACCGTTGGTGGTAATTACAGCAATATTATTTTAATTGCTGGTTCCTTTGTATATTTTGTATATACGAAATTATAACAATATATGATGTTATAAATACAATGAATATATGCCACATACTACGCGAAAATGTTACGTCGTGTACTTAAAGTTATCTTGAAAAAAACGTCTAACATACGTCTAAAACGCGTTTTTATAAAGACGTCTTCATTTAGACGTCTTTTAGCCTTATGATCTAGACGTCTACAAGTGCGCCTTTTAGACCTCCTTAAAGACATCTTTAAAACGTCTTTTAAACGTCTTTGTGCTTACTCGGCTAGTAAAGCCGAGAATATTCCTCTTAAACTACCCAATCTTTTAATCAATAATAAAATAATTAAAAGAGAATTGACTACAAACTTTCTGGGAGTGCTCTTAGATGAAAAATTGTCATGGAAATTTCATATTAAATATATTGAAGGTAAGATCTCAAAAAATATTGCCATGTTATACCGAACGAAACCTTTTCTTAATAACGAGTCTTTAAAAAATTTATATTTTTTGTTTATACACAGCTATCTTTCATTCACTGTAACATTTCCTGGGGTAGCACTAATCACACTAAACTCAAAAAAATTTATAGTAAACAAAAACATGCTTGCAGAATAGTATTTGGGGCAAATAGACAAACACAATGCGAACCTCTCTTACGTCAGCTTGGAGCTTTAAATATTTATAAGCTTAATATTCATCAAGTAATGATATTTATGTTTAAAGCAAAACTTGGGTTTTCTCTAGTAACATTGCAATCCTACTTTAATGAAATCTCCCATAAATATCCAACCAAATTTTTAGTGAATAACTTTGTGGTTCCCATAAACTTTCTTAAATTAAGTTCGTACCAAATTCAATATCGGGGGCCTTTAGTTTGGAAAGAATTTCTTCCAATCTTTAGTAAAAAACAAAACTTCATTTTAAACTGCACTTTGCAAAATTTTAAGGGTGATTCAAAGCGGTATTTACTGAACATGGAATTCGATATAATGATTTCAAATACCTTTTTTGAAAACAATTTAAAGGTTTAAACTAAATCACTAAAAAATAAATTAAATCTTTAACACTTTCATTAGCTTTTATTAAAATTTTCAATAAAACAACACATTTTTTTTTGTGTTTTTTTAACTTTCATGACTTTTTGTCGTTTTTACTTTTTTATTTTCAAAATTATTCTGCTTGAAGATTGTTAGCAACAAATTATTTTATTGCTGAAGTTTTTGATTTGTTTTTGTTTTTGTTTTGTATTTATACTGTCTTTTTGTCTTTTATCATTTATTGTGCATGTAAATTTTTGTGTGACGGGGCTCGGTGATAAGACAAACTGTCTTCTTCTTGTTCCGGCCAGAATTTTCTTTTATTGTAATTTCTTTTTTGTAATATTTATCAACGGCAAGTTAAATAAATAATTATAAAAAAAAAAATATTGCTCCTAAAAATTTTCCACGCATTCGTTTTTTGTAACGTTTTTTTAAACGTCTTTTATCTCATTTTACTCTTAGTCTTTTACGCATTTTAAAAATAATTTTTTTTTGAACAGGTGTTTTTTTTAAACGTATTATAGAAAATAGTAAACTACCTCCCAATAAAGCGCCTAATATCAGAAGAAATTTACCGCGTATTCATTTCCTACTACCGGCTTCTATTATCGGAGATAAATAAACTCTTCCTTTTCCTCGTCTTTTATAAATTCTTTTCTTTCTACATCTACACAATCTATACATTACGTTGTTTTTGCAAATAATCTAACGCTAAACCTCCTACGTCTGATCGAAGTAAACGTCTGGCAAGATTTTTAACTCTAGTTATAAATTTTCCTTTACCTCGATGTTTGCGACCTCTTCTTTTACGATAACGTCTTCGCGCCATATAATAAATTTTGAGAAAGAAGAAATATAAATGTTTTTTTTATTTTTTTTTTAAATTAAATAGTCGTGCGTGCTTAAAAAAATACAATTAAAACATGGTTAATTTAACCAAAACAAAAATGTTGTAATAGGTGTTATGATGATTTAAATTTGAAAGGATAATATGTGTAATTTTCGTCTTCTCCTGTTCCAGTTTGAATCAGTTGTGCCGCATGTTGAAGGTATAGTGTTATGATACCTTTAAAATTAGTAACAAAATCAACGGTAATTTGTAACGAATTGTTTCATTGAATGGTAGCCGGAGGTTTGTCGTTAACAAATTTATAATCGCTAGTCGTGTCAATAGCTAAAGGTTCAGTTAAATTATGCGTTTGACTGAAATAATCATTAGGGTTTCTAATAAAACTGTCGTCGTCACTTGTATAAAAGTATGCATAATTATTAATATTAGGAGTAGAAGGTGTATTTTCTTTACACCAAGAAACATCACGACAATAACATAATTGTTGATCTTCTACTTTGTTTTCTAAATCAATTACATAAGTGTCACCTGAAGAATTGACAAAAGTTCTTCTAAAATTATGAAAAGTAATTTTTTTAATCATAGTGCAAGCCATTTCAACAGGTGTCATTGAAGTTTTGGTAAAATGATCGCTTTCTTTTTTTGATTGAACAAAAAACAAAACACAATGAGGTATCATGTCAGCTGTTTTTATATTTCCTATGCTTATGGTAACGGTATCTGTACCTTTTACGTTAGTTATAACTTGTTCGTAATGAGCAAAATGAGCTATAGTATAAGGTTGTTGAGGGTAACTCAGGGTAAAGATTTTTCTAAAGGTAAACTGGCTTTGATTCGGTAAGTATTGACCCAAATTGCAGGATTTCTAATTTCTAATTCAACATTAGCTAAAGATTCTATTTGAGCATCAGTTATAGGTCATATAACTGATATATCAACATTAGCTAAAGATTCTATTTGAGCATCAGTTAAGAATATATAATATTCTAAAAGTTGATTAGTATCTTGTTCAACAGTAAATTCAATTTTTAATTCTTTACCTTTCCGGTAATAACTTTTAGTTTGAAAAAATTCACATAACAAAAATAAGGGTACTCTAAAACGATAACCTCTTTCTCCGTTCATTAAAGCATTATAACTGTCTTGTAGAAATGTTTAATATTCAGGTTTAACGGTACTATTCATTGCTCTTATGACTGCATTAGCATCGTTAGATTTCATAAGATCTTTTGTTTCATTATAAGTTGCGCTGTTAAGTGTTTTTTCTGTAAGTGCTAAATTATGGTTAAGCATATGTTCTCTATATGCTTTCATATAATTTTTTTTAACAAACATTGTTTTAAATCGTTGGTACGCTCGATTATTAATAACGTTATTAGTTGGCATAGAGTTATTTTTTTGATAATTTGGATACACCCTTATATTTTTGTGTATATAAAAAATTTCCTTCTACTAGACAAAATAGTTCTAATAAATCATGATCTGCGTGATTTGCTGTTGTAGCAAATCTTGTTTATGTGTTTATGTTTTTAAATAAATGAACACCAAATTCAAAAATATAATCTTCCGGTATTGTCCATTCGTTGAATTTAACAGTAAACGTAATTAAATTTTTTATTCTGAAAATAAATCAGGAGTAAATTTTTGATAATTGGTCTTAACGTCTTGAGCTACAGCAGTCATAAAACCAGGACATTTTTCGTTTAATGCTGCTTTTATTTCTGCACTAGTGTTACCGCTTGTCGCATCTTGCAAAAGATGATTTTCGTCTTCTGCTTTTTGTAGAACGTCATCAATGGAATCGGGTCCGTTATGGTTAGGCGTATAACGGTTACCGTCTCCCGCTCTCATAAATTTTGCTAAAGAACCCATCTTGATATAATTTTATTTTTCTTCTTCAAAAATAAGAAAAAAAACAAGAATAAAATTTTTAAATAAGAATAAATTTTTTATAATAATTTTTTTAAATTCTATTTATTCATCTTCTGAGTCAGAAGTATTTTTTTTTAATTAAATTTTTTGTTTTTAACATCTTTTAAAGCTCGCGTGTAATCAAGTTCAATTAAACTTTTTTTATTAATTTTTTCTTTTTTGCTTTCTTTTCAAATTTTATTTTGCATAAAAGGACTGCAAAATAGCTCTTTGTTGTATAATGCAGTTTCTGCAGAAACCGTGAATATAGCGTCTACAGCTTTAACTTCTTGAAAACATTGAGCGAAAACGTGTGAAGTAAACGTGACTTTAGTTTTTGATGGTTTTTTTTCAACATATTCTTCTTCAGAGCTTTCGCCTTCTTCTTCTGAATATTTTACTTTTTTACGTTTTGGTTTTTCAGTTTCGTTTTTTTTAATAACATTTTTTCTTTGTTGAGGTTTTTCTTCGTAAGTGTTTTGCATATTTTGTTGTTGTTGTTGTTGTTGTTTTAATTTTTTAACTGTTTGCATTTTTCATCCAATTCTGATTTGATATTAAGAACGTCAGCTTTAGTTGAAAAATGAGACATTTGATTTTAAAATTGTTTTGAATTTCATTGATTTGACTTTTTTGCGGATTTTTTAAAGAATCCGGTATTTTCTCGTTTAATAAATTTTTTTCATCTTACTCTTGCTCGGAAAAGAGACATTTTTTTTGTAATTTATTTTTTTTTTTTTTTAAAATAAGACATTTTTCTATTACAAAATTTATGTTAATCAAATTAAAACACTTTATTTTATACAAATGTAAAAGGTCGAGTTCTTTATTTTCATAACGTTAATTCTAGTTGTTTGTTTTTTAAAGCAGTTTATTAGAAATTCTTTGTATTTCTTCTTTTTGATTTTTAATCGTTTCTCTTAACTTGAACGTTTCGTATTGCATCGATTGTATTTGTGATTGAAAATCCTCACTCACTTTTTCTATTTGTTTTTTTATCTTGTAAAACTTTGTTTTATTACAACAAAAACAATTACAATCGTATCGATCCATTCCTTTAAACATTTTTTAAAAAACTATTTATAAAATGGTACCATTTGTATTTTGAAAACAGGATGTAAAAAAACATTTATACTTAAATTGTTAAGTTTGAGCGGTTCTTTATTAGTGTTAAAAAAAGTCCACTTTGTTTTTTTCCAATCTTCTACGTCTACAATATCAAACGTTGTCAATTGTCCTTGAATTTCTGTTTTTCGATTTTTAGTAAAATCGATATTGACTGTTACTTGAGTAGCGTTGTTATAATCTGCCAAATTAAAATAAGAAACAATTCCCGTTTCGTGTCTTCTGTTCATGTACATTCCGCATTTGGTAGCTTGATCACATTAAATAAATACAAGGTCGTCGGTAGTAGGGGGAAAATTAGATACAAAATTATTAAAGTTACTTATTTGCATCAAAGTGCATCTTAAAAAAGCGAGTTTTCTTTTTTGAATTTTAAAATCTTGAGCCATGGTATAAACTATATTTTGATCTATTTCTTTATTAAACGGATTAATTTCGTTTGTCAAACTGTATTGATCTCTTTGTAATAGCAAAGTATAAGGTACAGGATTGTTTCCAATGGGTTGATACATTTTTAAAATAATGTTTTTTAAAGGTAAACTGTTAGACCAAAAATTTATGACAGAACCGTCACTTTTTTTTTTGACGAATGAATTGTCCGTTGAGCGAAGTGCAATAAAATACTAATTCGTTAATGTTGTTACCTTGCAATATAGATTTTGATCCGTTTAACCATGTTTTATAACTAGGTGTAGAGGCTCTTTCAAAAGCAGCCTTAGTAACAAGAGGTACTTTTAAAGTTGGAGAAAAAATAGATTTAGTTTGTTCGCAATAAATCAAAACTTCGATAAATGTTTCTGAATTGTATTTAGCAATCAATGTCCAATCTGCCGTTATGATTTTATAAATGTCTATGGGTAAATTAGAAGGATATGTAGTAAACGTGTTGAGTAAACCGAATTGAGCATAATACGGTAAAATTTAGTTTCCTTTTATTTCAGAATAATTGTTTTATGTATTTGTTGTAGCGTCTATAGCTTTAGAAATTTGTAATGGTGATTTTAAATTGATTTCGTATGTATTTTGTTCAAATGAAGGTAAACACCAAAAAGTATAATAATTTTTATAATAGTCGTTAGGAATGGATGAAAAATTGTATTGATTAAGGAATTTTTGATAAGAGTAGATATTAGTACCTTCATAAATAAATTGGTCAAAATTAAGATTATTTAACTTTAAATTAAGTAAATTGTTTGGCAAGTTGTAATTTATGCTTTCTGTAAAAATATCCATCATTTTTAATTCACGTTCGGGACATATGATTTGGTCGACGTTAAAAAAAGGTATAGGTAAAGAAGCTAGCGGTATGTTTTGTAAAGTAAATCGATAATATTTTCTTTGACTTGTTTTTGGAAAAAAAGATTTGATAAAAGCAAGCAAACAATTCTGTAGGTTCGATACCTATAGCCGATGGAGAGATGTAGAGAAGTTTTGAACTAAAAAAACCAAAAGCGTTTTTTAAAATGTCCACAAAACTAGTCAGTGTTATTTTTTCTTCTGTATAGTTGTTGTTAGCGTCTTTAACGATAACTTGATCGTTCCAAATTTTCCATAAAGCGTTAATTTGGATTGGAATTTCGTTATGATCAAATTCTATATTATATATGTTACCCTCAGATTTTATCGTGTTTGCAATAGTCATTATTTTTAATAAAAAAAGGCAATTTGCCAAGGAACAATGTGTTTCATTTTAGATGTTTTTACACTTTCTGAGCTAGGTAATAAGTTATTAACATAAACATCTAAATCGACACTTAAAATATTATCATCGCGAGTGTCTGGAACAAGCGGACTGCTTTTTGAATTTTAAACAAGAGCTTCTCCGTATTTAGATGTTACCATGATATGAATAAAAGAACAAACATAAGTTTCTTCTGTATTATTTAAAATAACATCTCTTTCGGGAGTAAGATTAGCTATATCTCTTGGTGTTACTTGTGGATGTTTTACGTAAACCAAAAAATTTTTGCTTGTTTAAGTAGATAATGCAAAGTTGTACAAATTATCATACCTTGATTTAGAAGATAATTATTCATATTGTATTAATAATGTATAATCTTGTACTACGTATTCTGATGCATTTGTTCGGTTAGAAAAAAAACCAAAATAAGATAACCGCCGTTCGTTTGATTTAGTAGAGATACTAGACCTTATAGGATAAAGATTAGAAGAGTTATTTGAGTTTTCGTTAGTTTTTTTTTAAAACACCATACAATATTATAATTCGGTGCATTAATGTAACAGTAATTTTGTATATATTGTTTAACATTTCTGTTTGCTTCTATACTTAACTTTGAAATGATAGTATTTTCGTTATTAGTAAGATAACATAAATGTGTATTGGTGTCAAATAAATATTTTAAATTGAAATATTTTTGAATGCTAATATTATTACTTTTGTTTTAATAATTTGAAAAAAAATCTGCAAAAGTCAATCTTCTGTTTAAACTCATATTAAAAAGTTCTAATCGTCTCATCAAGAAATCGTCTTGATATGGACTCGTAAACGTTACACCAAATAGTTTACCATAACCAACAATTGAACACATATCATCCAAATGAACTGCGTCCATATCTTCAACTCTTAATAGGTCATAATTTTGAAACGTGTCTCCTGGCAAAATAGCAAAATCGGTATACAAAATAATTTGTTTACTTACTAGATAAAAAGGAATTTTTCGATTCGGAATAGATATCATGTCGTTTTGAATATCTGTCATCTATTGTTTTATAGAAGGATTCATTTCCATTCTTGTTCCGTAACTGTTTTCTGTTAACGAAATGTTTTCGTCTATACGTTTTAAATTAGTTGGAATGTCCATAGATGATAAATGCATAATAGTATTATTTTTTAAAAGGGGTTTATCTAGATTGTTTGTAGATAAGGGCAAACTAAAATCGTTCAAAACGTTATAATGAACACTTTCTTGCTCTTTACTTATAATTTTCGCTAAAAAAATACGTACTACAATCATATTTATTTAAATTTAAAACATTATCAAAAACTAACTTGTTCATTTTTTAACATTTTTTTTAAATAGATTTTTGCAAAGATTTTTTTAAAGGTTTATAAAAAGTGTCTACGTATTCGTTAAAGTTTTTAAAATAAATGTTTTTATCTTTTTCGTTAATAGGTAACAAATCTTCTCTCTTGACTTTATACGTTGTATTTAAATCGTCTACGTGTCCTACTTTGTAAATATGAACCGGTAAATAACCTTGCACCGAAGGGTTTGTGCGTTTGCTGGCTTCTATGATGATGACGCGTTTTGTCGTGTCCCAATACGGACGGTTTTGTGTATTCGATTTGCTAATAGTGTCTTTAGCATCTTTTTTGTATTTTCTCAAATAACATTCTGTTCCAACAGATAAGGGTTTTAATATTTTTAATTTTTGATTTTTGTGTTCTTTTTTTACGCGATGCAACATGTTAGATGTAAAGTCATGTTTGCGTTTTTTGTTGCTTACGTATTGATCAATCATACGCAGTGCTTTACCTTTATTGTCATCGGCATCCAATTCTTTAGGACTTATACCGCCCGATGATTTTTCTTTCTCGTTTAGTTTTTGTTCAATTTCTTCAATGTAATAACTCTAATTATATTTTTTAAATTGATCTCTATCTCTTAATTTTTGATATAACAGTTTTAAATGTTCAATGACTGACTCAGCTAAATAGGCTTTTCCGTTGTTTTTAGAATGAAAGTGTTGCACGTTTTCGGCTTCGCACCATTCTTTTATTTTTGAATGAAAAAATTCTGTACCTTCGTCTGTTTGCAAATATATAAAACTTTTGTCGTCTCGTTTAATGTCTTTAAAAATGTGTCTAAAACTGCTGACCGTTTTTTCTGCAGTCTTTTTTTTCATTACTCTCAAATACACTTTGCCCGAAACACCGTCAACTACGACTAAATAAGAATCGGGACAATAACCAGGACTAAAATTAAAACTCTCCATGTCTGCCAAACCGGCTTGAAAATACTGATGAGGTTTTTCGTTAGAAAACCTATGCGTTTCGTAAACGTATGGTTTTCTCGGCGCTTGATTTTTAACGTTTGCGTTGGCCGTTTTTTTAAAAACAAGAGTTTGATGCGACCAAGCAGTTATAATACCATCCCATTCAGCAAAAACTGAATTTTCTAAAATTGTTTTAAGTTTTTCATAAAATTTTAAATCGCTGACATTTTTTTTCAAAGTGTTAAATTGTGACACTATTTTTTTAATTTTTGACAAGTTGGTTAAACCAAATAAACGACTAGAAAAAATCGTCAAGTTGAATTTCGATAAGATGATCTAATTTGTCTCTTAAGGCATCCACCATTTTTTGTAAGTTTCTTTACCTCTTATTCTTGTCGGATATTTTTTTTTCTAACAAACGTATAGGTTTTATATCGCTAATTGGTGTAGCTTCAGTGAGTAAAGCGGTAGCACCGACAGGTTTTTCTTCTTCTTTTTATAACCAAGAATCTTCTTTCGGAGTTTAATCTACCCAAGGTTTTTCTTTAGGAGTAGATTGAGACAACGGTGTATCGTCTAAAGATTCGGAGTTAACACAGACATTTTTGAAAAAAATGATTTCTTCACAGGAGAAAAGTTGATATCAATTTTCGGATGCAAAAACAAATTGTTTGCTTTTAATGAAGTGAAAGATTTTAAAGTTAATGCAAAGTTTTTAATTTCATTAGAATTAAAAGACTGAATTTCAAAACATTTTTTATATGACGATAAAAGAGTACCCAATCGAAAGAGCTGAGAACTGTATAAAGAACCCATTATCATCATCATTTCGATGATTGTTTTTTGTTTAATATTGATTTCTGTATTATAAAATTGATTCGAGTTGCTTTTAATTTGATCTAAGAAATCTTGCATGTTCGCTTGTATGCAAGCGGTTACTACGTTGTCTTGTAATTGTACGACATCGCCTACATCTCTATATGGTAAAGAAGGTGGATTCGAAAAAAACGTTTTAAAGGTAAGAATAACATGTGTTCACCGATTGATGTGCTTTGCATTACGTTTTCGTTGTAATTGTTAATCATCTAATTATAAATATTTTTGTCAAGCATGTAAACGCTGTTAGATTTGATGTAATTGGTTAAAATGTAATAGTTGTAGCCTTTAAATTGTTCTATGTATTGTATTAACTACGAGTTTACAACGTTTTTTGTTTCTGATAAAAGATCAAAAGCGATATTGCCTGAAAAACTTTTGTCTGCTAAAGAATCGCTTTCAAAAAAGGCTGAAGTCATAACAGTGTAAGGACAACTTGAAAAGGTTTCTTGATATGCGCTTTCTGCTGTCAATTTGTTTTCGTTTCTAAAAAGTTTGTTTTACTTTTTTAAATAATTCCACAATTTGGCAAAAATAAGATGTTTAATTTGATAATAATCTGCAACCATTCTTAAATTGCCTACGCTTTGAGGCAAAGCAAGTAAAGTTAAAAATTCGTTAGCGTGATAAGAATATTGTTTAGGATCTTTTATGATTTCGTAAGAAGATGCGTTAACGTTGTTAATAACGCTAGCTAAAGATTCTTCAACGTCGACTACGTTGTTTAAAAAATGAATATACATTTTAAAATTGTTCAATGTCGCTTCTTCGCCTCTAGGTTTATAAACGCGTAAAGAAATGCGATTCGATCCAAACGTGTGATTGACTTGACTGTTACACATGTCTAATAAATTACGAGCTAATTTGGCCATATTTGATCTAGCTAAACTAGTCATGAGTTTGGATACTTCTGCTTCGTTAGGTTTTTCGTAAAAAGTTAAAAATCGATTAAGAGGAGTTAACAGGTAAACTTTTTTGTTAGTCGGTTGAACGGTATTTAAAGTAGTTTTTGGTGACAAGTTATTTAAACTTGCTTGTAGAGAACTAGGAGGCATGGGCTTAATAGAATTGTTTTCTTCTTGAGGAACATATTTTTTAATATTTCTTATGGTTCTTAAAGTTTCGCTAATGGTTTTTTATTTGACTTAAGCGTTAAACTCGTTGTATTTTTTTTACCGTAAGTGTCACTTCCTGCGTAAGTGTCACCTCCTAAAAAGTGTATGTGTCACCTCCCACGTTTAGATAAGTTTTCCATTTTTCTTGATCGTTAATTTAGCGATATTGTCAAATCACCGTTCAGCTGTGTTCGATAGGTAATAAATTATTTAATTCTTGTTGAAAGCATAATTCGCCTTCGATATGCGCTTCTGCATTTATCGGATCGGCATAGATAAGGGAAGAGGATAAATCGTATCTTTTGATCAAATGAGAAATGTCAGATTTTATTAATGTTTCTGGCATGCCAGAATTTTGTGGTCAGATTCTGTTTCTTTATCTTCAGTTTCTTTTTCCCTTTCCATTCTATGTTTTTTGTAAACGTCAGTGTTGTAAGCATTTTGCGCCAAAACCTTTTGCATAGCAAGTAAAGGGGAATAAGAAAAGTCGTATGGTTTATATCTATTCATATTTCAAAATAATACAAATCTTTTTGACAATAATCAATATCAAATTGTTGTCTTAACAAGTCAATAACAGTTTTTGTAGGTTGTAACGTGTCAAATGAGATTAATTTATTAGAGTAATAATTTATAATTTCGTGATAAAGTTTAAAACGAGTAGAGTTGAAATATTTTTTTAAAACGTCGCAATTATTGTGAACGAAATCCGATATGGTTTTGTTTTTGTCTTTCATTTTTTCTTTTTTTAAAATGATTTTTCCGTTTTCGTTAAACTTGGGATAAGGATATAAAGTTTCTTCAATAAACAATTTAATTTCTAAACACATGTAATATTGAAAAGCGTTTTTGATTTGTAATCATTCGTGATCGGACAAAAGTTCGCATTTTAACATTTTGACAGCGTTAAATCGAGTCGAAATTTCTTTGATCCATATTTTGATTTCGTTTTCGTCTATATCTTTACGTTTGTTCATTTTAGGTATAAAAATGTGACTGCGAACAGCTAATTTTTGTCTCATGTCTTTTCGTTTTGATGTTTTAAGATTGCACGCTTCGTAATCGCTTTGTAAAATTTGCAACAGTTCTTCGCTGTCCCAATCATTCTAATTCGCTTGGTTCGTTTCCAGAATCTGAAAATTCTTCTCATGATTCGCACAATCCATATCGTTTTCTTTTTTTAATTTCTTCAAGCATTAAAGCAGCTCTTTCGCTCTCGCTCCATTTTCTTTTTTTTGTTTGATTTTCTTTTTCACTATTTATATTGTTTTTATCTTCTTCGTCGTTAGTTTTTTGATTCTCCTTCTCTTTTTCTCGACAAAATGGATTGTGATAAGATTTGAGATAAAAATAATTTTTACAATTTTGTGCTTTAACGTAAAGAAACGATTAAAAAGTAACAATTTTTTTGTTCACACTCATTTCGTTGTAATCAAAATCTAATTTTCCTTGAGCGTCAACAGGTATAAAGACTTTTTGTTCTTTGGGATTGGTAATTTGAGTTCTTAATCTTGCAACAGAACAATTTCTTTTAAATAATGCTAAATGCCCGTGTTGACTAGAAGTTTCTTTGTTGAGAAAATCGCTAATGACGTGATGCATTTTGCCAGCTGAAGGAAAATCGTTTTTAAATGTTTTTTCAATTTCGCTGTTGTTGTCAAAAGAAACAATACATTTGTAATGAGGTACTAAATTATTCCAAGCTTGACTCGATTTAGAAGGTACTGCGTAAAATACAGTAAAGGTACCTACACCGTGATTTGATCCGCTTGAACAAGCGCTAGTGTATTGTTGACTCTTGAGACAAAAAGCGCTTGTGTCGTCAATAAAAAAAATAGTTTTTAATAAACGATGATCGCTGTTTTGAATACCGTATTTGTCTTTAAAAAAACTGATAGCACGTTGTATAACGGGATCTAAATTTTCAGGACTGTCTACTGTTATAATGTAATAAGCTTCTAAATTGTTTTTAGTAAAATTGATAATATCACGCCACGTTTTGTTTTGAGATTCGCTAGGTTCTCTCATTTGAATAACAAATAATATTTCTGCATCCGGATATTTGCCATATTGTAAAAGCTCACGTGCTATAGTTGATATTCCGCTATTTGTAGGACCTGTAATAATAGTGTTTTCAGGATAAACATTTTTTGAAGGTTTTAAAATAATAAACTTGATTTGCGTTGGTGAAATATCGTCTTTGATTTCAGGTTCTTCATTTTTACCTTTCAAATAAAAACTGTGAAAACCTTTTTCGTTTAGTGTTTCTGTTAACGTTCTTAAATCTTTTTTTTCATTTTTAAGAGGTTCGTTTCAACGGGTTTAGTTTCAATTTTTTCTTCTTTCTCTTCCAATTTTTTTATAACAAAATTTAAAAAAAAAATAATTGACTACAATTTTTTATAACAAATATTTTTATATTAGAAAAAAAAATCTTTTATACAAATAAAATAATGTTATTAATATTTTTTTAAAATGTTCCTTTTAATATAATTGCGTGGTAAACTTTCCAAAACTCGAAACAATTGATCCGCTGTTAAATTGTTTTGATATACGCTTATTTTAAACATTTCAAAACATCGATTAATAGTTTTATCGTAATCTGGTTAAATCAATTCAAGTTTCTCTTCTTTAACTTTTAAAAATCTTCCACATCTTTTCTAATTGCAACCCATTTCTCTTGATAATTCTAACAAATATAAGTTGTTGTAGATAAAATTTTTATTTTCTTCGACTTTGTCTTGACTATAATTTTCTTTATTCATTTTTATTGTAAATGATTACAGTTATAATGTACTTTTTCAGATTGAGATTGAGAAATACATATATCGCAACTGTCTTCAAAAAAACCTACATAATCGTTCTGATGATTTTATAATATTTTTTTAAATTTCGAGTAACGTTTGTATATGTTTATCGCTACAAAATTTTTCGATATAGGATAAAACTTTTAAATTAGCTTCTCGAACCGGATCTAAACGATAACAATCGCGTATATCTGTAAACAAATCGTCATCAAATATATAATTTTTTTGAGTAAATTTTTTCAAAAATTGGATAACGTGTTCCTTAATGGTAACGCCTTTAAAATTTAAATCTAATCTGTTTTGTAAAAAGGATTGTAATTCGTTTTCTAATTGATTAGGTATATTTCTAAATATTTTTTGGCTCTATGCGTATTAAATCCGTTAATGTAATGCGTGTAATATAATTTGTAATTGGGTAATCCTTTTGCTCTGTTTTTGTCTTTGTCTTGAACTTTATCTTGAATTTCTTTTTTTTTGATAATATGTGCGCTGTAACACATAGGTGCCATAGCAAAAATCTGTTTTATTTAAGACGGAGAAGGAACTTCGTTTTGGAAGTGATCACTTTCTTTAGCATATAAAGTTGAATAAATTCGTGTGTTTTAGAATAATTGGAATTATCCATCCATTGTTTTCCAATTTTTGAAAAATAAATCTATTCTTCTACTTTTGAACGGAAAATTTCTTGCCTGTCGTCCGTTTTTTTAGAAATAAAAAAACAACCTGAATCTGTGTCTGTAACTACCAAATATTTTTCTGCGTTATGATTTCTTAACACTTCTCCTAGTTCCCAAGCAAAACGAGTAACGTTAAGTTTGGCCCAAGATAATATTTGAGAAGCAACATAACGCATTTGTTTGTTTATCAAATTAGTTTTTTCGCTACTCACAAAAACAAGACCATTTTTGTACATGTTTATATTCGATTTCAAAAGTTCAAAAACGTCTTGAAATTCTTCGTTATGTTTTTCGCTAAACAATATAGTTTTTGTTTTTACGTCAATTAATTCGTTAAAAATAAAATCTTTAGAAAATTCGTTATACGTAAAATGATCAGTAACACATCTGTCTGTGCATATTTTTTTTTCAAATATATCCATTTTGTATCTTTCAGGTTCTATGTTAACAAATATACCGTTTTCATACAACAAATTTTGAAAATGAATAGGAAACAAAGATTTCATTTTTTCTTCAGAAAGACCTTCTTGTAACAAATCAAGACGAATGTCTTGAAATTGCTTTATCAAACTAGAAAGGCTTTATCTTCGTGATTAATAAACTGACTCGTTTGTTTGATTGCCGTGTTTTGACTTTTGAACCCATAATGACCGTTAGTGTGTAATTTAGCTGAAGCGTCTACTACTTTGTCTTCGTATTTCACGGCTTCTTTTCTTTTTTCAATATTTTTTCTGACCATTTGTTTAGCTAAAGGATATTTCCGTAAAGGTAAGACTTTATAAATTTTTTCAACGACGCATCCGCAACACGTTGTTAACCATATCAAAGTATCTAAAAATTCGCAAGTTTTATGAGAACTCAATTTCATTAACAGTTTGACAGTTTTATCTTTTTCGATAGGGTATTGTCCGTTTTTTTTTAATATTGTTTTAGCTACAATTTCAGTAGGAGAATAATCTTTTAAAAGTATAACATCTTTTTCAACCATAGGTGAAAAGCCTCCTATTTTATCTTGATATTCGGGTTCTATTTTGATTTGACGATGAACTAAAGCACTTGTTGAAAAACCGTTTGGATTGACTCGATGATATTTTTCAATCACTTGTTCTAAGGTTTGACATTCCAAATCAAAAGAATGTTTTATTTGAAACGGTAACGGTTTAAGTTGCGCGTCTCCATATTGTCCATTTTCGTCTAAAAAAACAAACAACCTTTAATGTTACTTTACAATCCAAGTTCTTCGATTTTGCTCTCATAATAATCCGTATCTATTGCATATCTTTGCGATCCGTTTGAAGACATGCCGCCTCTAACACATTTTTTCAATCATGCGTTCGTGTTCCTCAGAGGGAGGATATTAAATTTGAATTTGACTCATGGTAGAATTGAGTTTGCTACAATAACTAAAAACACTTAAATTAGGTGACATTCAAAAATGAGTAAATGGAAATGTCCTTTCATCAAAATCGATCATCACAGAACCCAAAACCACAGTATCTTAAACTGTATAAATGTGTAATAAAGATTTTAAATTTTTTAAATTTAAAAAGTTCCATAGTTTGCAAACAGTTTTATAAGAATCTATAATTTTTTTAATTTTGTTGTCTATTGTTTTTGATTTCATTAAATCGTTTTTAGCAAATATTTCGATAGAAGGTATTTTTTTGTATTCAATGTTTAAAAGTTTGTCTGATATTTTTGAATAAGGAAAAAAAGTTTTTTTAATAAAACAGTTTTTAAATTCTTTGTTGTCGACCAGTTGGTTAATATGGGGATAAAAAGGTAACAAATAGTGAAGCATGCTGTCAAGAATTTGCTTTTGTGCCTTTTTAGATAATATACTACTCGCTTGATCCAAAGAACAATTTAAATTTTTTAACGTGTCTACAATTTTTATGTGTTTGCCAATGCAAATAATGTTAAATTTGTTTACACCTTTAGTAATGACAAACAAATTTTCCATATTGCAACATTTTAAAAAAGCGTTAATAGGGTTTTCTTCTGTATCTTCTCCGTAGCTATATAAAGGAACATCTAATATTTTTTTTAAACCTTCAACAATCATGATACAATTATCAAAAGAAGCATTGGGGGCAGAGATAGGACAAGTCAATTTACTACTATAACGTGCAAAGTTTTTGTTGCAATAATCGTGTGCCAATCCGTAAACTGTATCTGAAAAGTGATCATGATTGATGACCAAGTAATCTTCAAAACATGATAACAAACCGTAACATTCTTTTAAGACGTCATCTTTTCCTTTATCATCTTAAATCAGTTCTTTCAATGTTCTTTTTTTTCAAATTCTTTATTTAACGGTTCCAACATACAATGAAACCATAAATGAGCTTACGGTTGATTTAGACGAGACATGAGATGTAAAAAAAATAATAGAATCTTTTATTCCCATCCCGCGTTCATATTTCCAATGCACGTTAACTTCGTTGATACACTTTTGAAAAATTCGAATTATAAAATAAGAATCTTCCAACAATTCGATAGGTTCGTTTTCAAACTATATGATAATTTGTTGCTCGTTCATAACGAGTTGACTTAAACATTTCATGTGATCAACAAGTTCTAACGAGTTTATTTTTATACAATCACTTAAAAAACCGTTTGTTATAAGAGTACGGTCAAATTTTTCCCACCATCTGAACAAATATAAAACAAACTAGATATTTGAAACAAATCGTTTTTAATTTTTTCTACTTTATTTGTTAATAAATAATCTTGCGTTGACGGTTTAAGCATAAATAATTCTAATTTACTTACTCGTTTAAATATATGATTTACAACTTGAACACGTTTGTCGTTATAAAATCTAATTTCGTTATGATTTAATAAAAATATTTCTGGTTCTAACATCGTAGTTAATTTATAACTGTATATACCAGATTTACGAATTTTGTTGGCTGCACATCTGCATATTAAACACAAAGGAATTTCTTCTTGCCATACTTGACATTTTCTGTGTTTAGAAAGGTTTAAGTTTTGAAAACGAGGTAAACATTTTTCGTAGGTAAAACGAAATAAAGTGTCAGCCAAAATTATTAAATCATATACTCTAAATTCGCTTTTATATTTTTCAACATTTTCGGCATTTGCATCTAATTTTGCCACATTATTTGACGATGTGTTTTATGTAGTAAAGAAACATTTTCTTGAAAACATGCAGGCAGTAATGTTAAAGGATTTGCTTGCAAACTTTCAATTGTATTTTCATAATAAAATATCCATTGTGTTATAACTTTACCTCTTTCATCTGAACCAAAACATTCTCTAGCTAAATTTTCAGATAAACAATGAATAACAATGCCGTGACAATAGTATGAAAGGTCTGACAAAGGTTTAACGTGTTCTGTTTCTTTTAAATTTGATTTTTGAACACGTGTTTCACAGTTAAAAGTAATTAAAAAAGGAAAAACGTTTCGTGAAGTGTTTATAAAACTATCTTGAGGTTCATAAAAATGTCTAGTTTCTCCATAGACAAATTTGTCTGCTCAAAAAAATCCTTTACATTCATGTTTATGACTAATATGAGTATATTTGAGACCGCACTCTGAACATTGATATAGAAGTTTATTGTTACACATAACAGTAAAACGTTCGTTAAGCATGCTGAGAGCGTAAAAAGATTGATTTTTTTTGTAAAAACATATTTTTATTGTATTTACTGTTTTTTTACGTTCGTTAGCTTGTTTTCTTTTGTCTTCGTTTAAAAATTCTCTCTGAGGATTTTGATCTTCTTTAGTTATATTTGCACTCTCGTATACAACTTTTATTAGTTCGGAAAGTACACTTTGATATTGCGATTTCATTTTAGGGTGTAGCAAACGAACGTTTTTATTTTTTTTATTCATTGAAAAAATTTTAATATTTATTCGATCTAAAGTGTTTTCGTATGCAAAAGAGTGACACAAATCAATGAATTTAAGAAACGATAAATTTGAATTTTTTTATTTTAAGTGACTTAATGCGTGTCTCCACGAATCGTTTTGATCTTCGATAATAAATTGCATTATATTTTCTTCAGAATAAAAATCTTGACTGTTTTTTTCCAATACTTTCGTATTCCATTCTTTAGTTGTGTTTACGTTCCACTTTCTTATTAATAACGAAACAACAAACGCTGAATAAAAACACAGTCCAGTTTCAAACAAAATTCTAAAATCTAAAAACATTTTTCTTTTTTGATCGTATGATAAAATTTTAAACAAACTACTTTTATGTTTGTTCCAATGAGTTAAAGAATGAGGACGATACCATTCTCCGTACCATTCGTCTTGATTTTCTGCTCTTTTATACTTATGACCTCGCTTATAAAGAATTTTGTTTTTTTTAGTATAATATTTATTTTTACCATTTAATAATTGTTTTTGATTTATCATTTATTCTTCTGGACTAAGCTCAGAAACTTTTTTCTTTCCTTTACGATAACGATCACGATCACCTTCTCGTTTCATCAATAACTCTTCTGTACTAAGCTCAGAAACTTTTTTCTTTTGTTTACGTTCACGTTCTCGTCTCATCAATAATTCTTTTGGACTGAGCTTAGAAGTTTTTTTCTTTTGTTTACGTTCATTTTCTCGCCTCATCATTAATTCTTCTTGACTGAGTTCAGAAACTTTTTTCTTTTGTTCACGTTCACGTTCTCGTCTTATCAATAATTCTTCTAGACTGATTCAGAAACTTTTTTCTTTCGTTTACGTTCACGTTCTCGTCTCATCAATTATTCTTCTGGACTAAGCTCAGAATTTTTTTTCTTTCTTTTACGTTTATTTTCTCGCCTCATCATTAATTCTTCTGGACTAAGTTCAGAAACTCTTTTATATTCAGCAAGTTCATAATTTCTAAGTTTCATCATTGATTTTTCAGTTAAATTGGTTAATGTTTTTACTTTAAAACTAGATAAACGAATTAATCTCCATCCGCTATCATTTTCCAAAATGTTAAAAACTGAACGAATGTTAATAATTTTAATATATTGTAAATTTATTGATCCTTTTAGTGGTTTTATATAATATACAGGCGAATTGTAACATCTTTTTATAATTTTACAATAACCGTCTTCTGTAGATTTAGCACTAAGTGTTACAATATTATAACCAATTAAAAATTTTTGAAATAAATCAGCAAATGATGACGCTTTTTTTATTTCAATAAGAAAACTATCTTGAGTTTTTTGATTAATGTGATGAGTAATTTTTTTAGGTGTTTAAATTTGATCGTTTAATTCAATTTCTTCAATAAAATCTTCATCTTTATAGTTGTCATTTACAAAATATAATATTTCTAGATAATAACTTTCATTTTCTAATTTTTCTTCAACATTCTTAATTTTAAAATGCATTTTTATTAATAATCTAAAAAAAAGTTTATATATATATGTATGTAAAATATATATTATTTTAACATGTTACAAAATTTTTTTTACCTAAATTTTTATAAAAAAAATCAACGTCTTTATCACTAGTTATATTTTTTAACATTTTTCTCAATTCGTTTTTATTGTTATGAATTATATATAGATCGCTTAATTCTTTAACACGTGATAACGAAACATAAGGTAACGATAAAATAAATATTTTACTGTTAAAATTCAAAACAGTTTTATTTAACGTGCAACCTAGCGCTTTATGAACAGTTAAAGAAAATGGTAGTTGTAAAAGTAAACCAATTCTAGATGCAATAATATTATGAATACAATCTAAAATGTCCTCTTCACGTTTTCGATTTTAAATTCTTTACCGTTTATAATAACCCAAACACCATTTGTTTCTATAAATGATACAACGCCAATCGTACCGTTACATAAACCTTCTTCGACGTTTATATTTTTTACTAACATGACTACAGCACCTATTTTAATATTTATACAAAAAGGTATTTGAAACATTGGATTTATTTTTGAGTTTTTAATAACATCTTTAGAATTAAACCAATGTTCATCAGAAGGAATATTCATTAATTGACGCGAGTTATAAAAATCAACTTCCATATTTGTAAAAAACAAACGTATGTAATTTGGATTTATATTATGATCGACTTCAAAGTGTCTTTTTATTATTAAATCGACCGTTTTATCTGATACTTTTCCAATTTGTATTTCGTTTAAAGCGTTAAAAAATTTAATATTTTCTTGTCTAAAAGATTCATTAAGTTCGATAACATTAAACATGTATTTTTTTTCATATTGCGGATTTAAAAACATAATCACCATTTACAGGTGGTAGTTAACGGAAATCACCGCAAGTAATGACTTGTATCCCACCAAACAATTCGTCATTGCATTGATTTATTTTACATGCTAAATTGTGCAACAAATCAAAGACTTCTGCGTTAAGCATTGAAATTTCATCGATAATCAAAACGTGCGTATTTCTCCATCTTTCTAAACATCTACTTGCATGTGTTTGTAATAATAACCGACAGATTTTGTACCTGTTTCAATACCTGCAAAACTGTGTACGGTCATACCTTTAATTTGATAAGCCGCTTTTCCTGTACTGGCTGTCACCGCAATATTTTTAAATATTTGATCGCTTGAAGCAATAGCATCAAGTAAATAACTCTTACCACATCCAGCACTACCAGTAATAAAAAAATTTATTCCTTCATCAAACCATTGAAAACCCAATTTTTCTTTAGCAGATAGAGTTTTTTTTTTATTTTTCTGAAATAAAAATTACAAAAAAAATTAAGAATACATATATAATATAAGAAATTTATGAAACCACATCATGATTGATATCATTTCGTTATTCGACAGTCCGAATATTATTATTTTTTGAATTTTATGCTGATTTTTTCTATCGTTTGCTCTTTTTATTACCAAATCTATTTTTTTACTCATTTCATTCAATGTAAGCGTTAATATATTTGTAACTTCTTCACAATGTTTTTCAAATGATATTTTTTTTAATGATTTTTCTTGTACATATTTTCTTCGTATATCCATATTTTATATTATTTAATCTAAAATATTACAAAAACTATAATAAAATCAAAAAAATTCTTCATCATTTCACATAATAATATGTACAATCGTAAACTTCTTCTTCCATCTCATAATAATATCTAAAACTTATGCATATATCAAAATACATTTGAATTTCTTTAATCCATTTCTTTTTTGTTAATTCGTTCATATTTTGATAAAATTGATAAAACATGTTAAAGTCTACATGTAAATAAACATGAAAATTTCGTCTTATTTATTGAAAAATCATTAACAAAATAATACGATGATTGTTAATAAAGCTATTTGTTTCTTCAAAAATATTATCCATTTCAGAAATGTTTCCTAAACTACAATCCGCGTTATATCTTAAATAAATATCTTGTAATTTTGCTACTGTCCAATTTTCTTTTTCACAAGTTTTTTTAATGTTTCCATTACACAATTTAATATTATTTCTGTAAATTCCATCTAAAAAAAGCATAATTTTTTTAAATTATAAAAAGTTTTTCTGCATAATCATAAATTAACTTGATCAATAATTAAAATTTTATCACATTTTTTAAAAAACATAAAATGTATAAAAAGGTTGATCTTTATAATCTGGAAAATTTTTCATCAATACTTCTAACAAAAATAAAATTACATAATTGTCAACAAATTCGTAATAAAAAAAATCAGACCATTCATTTAAAGACCAATTACATAATTCTGGAACACAAAAATTTTTTAATTGTTCATTATTTTTAATGATATTACATTTTCTACAACATTCTTTATATGCTAAAGCTTATTCGTACAAATGCAATAAACTAAATTTAGTATTTAAATAACCTATTTCTTTAAAACAAAATAATCTAATGAAAGTTTTCATAATATCTTTGAGTTTCGATTTTGTCAGTTTTTGTTTTTTTGATACCATTCTTTACTTTTATCAATAGCTTGATGTAATTCACAAATAAATTTTTCTTATTTTGGTAGTTTTTGAAAAAACAACAAAATTCTAAAAAATCACACTTTTCAAGTTTCACTCTCGAATAGTTAAATTTTGATGAAATAGAATTAATAATAATACCACATAGTCTTATTGGAACTTGTCTTTTATTTGTTGATACTAATGTTCCCTAATTGTATTTGTCTTTAAATTAACAATCCATTTTTTTTATATATTTCATTCGTCAACAAACGAATGAAATATATAATAGAAATGGCATCCATTTCTAACAATTCCAAAATATCATTTAGTTTAGTTTCTGTTAACATCTAAAAAAAAACTTTATTTATATTTATTATATACACAATACGGACAACAAGTATACAAATTTATACATTCTGTCGTGTCAATTTTTAATTTAATTTTAATTTCAAAAAACTTTTATGACTTTCAGTACAATAATTATATTTTTGAATTATATCTTCTGATATTTTTATTCCTTTTTCACAAACTTCAATCATATTTTTAATCCAAATCAAATGAGTGTGTACTATTGTATTACATTTCTCTATAGATAAAGATTGAGCAAACCAAAACACTTCCTTCAAACTAGTAACAAAATAATTAAATATAGTGAGGTATCAAAATTTTTAACGTAAATATCTGATTTCTTCAACTTCTAAAACAATTTTTTTTAAACTTTCGTTTGCTTTTTTATGTTCTAAATTTATCACTGATTCGTCAACATAATCATCAGTATTTATTTGTGTACCAGTATTTATTCGTATACATCTTCCAAATAATTAAAGATCTTTGTCATGTTTTTCTTTACAATTCATTATAACTGAAAAAAAAAACAAATTAATAAAGATTATTACAACAATAACATTTTCTTTCATCATCATCTTTATTATTTTTATTTTCATTGTTCAAATGGTCAACGTATAAAGCGAAAGCATCTACACATATATAATTTTTAAAAAAATCATAAAATATATTAAAGTTTTGTGGCAAAAAACGATTTATTGTATGTAAAAAATGTTTTGAAAATCCCTCTGTCAACATAACAACAAATTGATGATTATAAGGCATTTCTTCTGATCTCGTAAATTCGTATCGAAAAAAAATATCCCACACATCATTATCAATATAATTATCCTGACCATCTTTACACAAATATTCTTATTTTAATTCACATTTTTCACATACAAATGGTTGAAATTTTTTAGCTCAAATAATCAACTCTTCTAACGTAAACGGACAAATTTCATTGTGTGATAAAAATTTTTGCATTAATTCATTTACTTTTTTTTCTGTTAATTCCATTTAAAAAAAATTATAATAAAAATCAAAATTTAATATTCATATCATATATATCATAATATTTTACATCACTTATATAATCATCATTCAAATATGTAACACGTTTGCTATAACTATTTAACATTTTATTTAGTTTAGAAACTACAAGGTATCTATTATACGCTAATTTATTTTTTAATTTCAATTTTTTATAGTCATTGTTTTCTTTAGCAACCAAAAGTAATCTTCCTCTTTTTTATATTACATATTTTGTCGGAATAACAAGTTTTTTGTAAGTCTGTCATATCAAGATGCAATCTTGCAGCAGAAAAACTAAATTGTTGATACAAATCAAATAAACATTTATGATGCAAATCAAAAATTCGTTTTTGGTTTAGCGTACTAATATACCAACATTTGTCAAGTAATAAATTTTTAAATTTCATTTTATTATTTTTTATTATTTCGTTATGATCTATCAATAAGTTAAGAATCATCATTTCATCAATATCATCAATATCAGCCAATTGTTGTAAAGTTTGAATTTCTTTAAGTAATTTTGGCACTATTTGAACTTCAATTTCTTCTTCTTCTTCTTTCTTTTGTTTTTTTTTGATTTTTTTGAACAATTTTCCTATTCTATTCATTACATTTATTTTTTTTTCTAGTAATTTCTTACAATTTGCTAATTGTATACAATTTATACTATACTGTTGAAACAAGTCTAATACAGTGTTGCCATATAAATGTAATAGTTCAAGTTTTTCAACAGATACATTATGTTCGTACATGAGCATATGCACATCTCTATCAAATTTTTCAAAAGTTTCTTTAACACATTTGTATTGATCACAATCAAAACATTCGCTAACAGCAAATAGTTGTAACTGTTGCAATTCATCAATATGTTCATCTTTTAATTTTAACATTTTTTTATTATCTTAATCTTCTAAAAAATTATTATAATTAAAATATTACAAAATAATTAAGAATCAGCAATTAATATCAACTCCATTTTATTAATTGAACAAAATAATTCACGACGTATTTTTTTTTTTTAGTTTTTAAACTAGCTCTGTTTTTGTCGGATATCGAAACTCGTATACATAATTTTCTAAACTTTGTTTTTTAGCACAACACGGCCAATCGTCTACATCTTTTATAAATTCAATAAACGAATCATTTATTTCCTTTTAATACTCTTTTTCTTTTTTTATTTTATTTTGTAAACGATCAATAGATTTATTACATTTGATAATCAACTTTGTACATACTTTCAAATATAGATTAATAGTACTTTTATCGTATATATATATATATCTTTATCGCTATTTAAATTATCACAAACAGAAGAATTGAGTTTTTTTATATCTTTATATCTTCAATAGAATATTCATTATGTATTCTTTTTAAAAATTTGACCAACTTGTCATATTGATCAGCCAACTCTTCACCTTTTTCTTTCAATACTGCTATCATGTTATACAACATTTTTTATTAGTTACCTAAAAAAGATTACAAAAAAAATACAATATAAAATTAATTATTTTTACATTTAATAAAAGAGAATCTTCTACAATATAATTTAAAAGATCAGTTTTTTTATAAATCTTCCAAATCCGAAAGCAGGATTCATTTGATCTTTATTAGGTCTTTGAAAAGAAACGTTGTCATTGGTTATAAACAATTTTTCAAATTTTTTTTTCCCCAATAATGATATAGTTCCTTTTTTACCGCTAAACGGCTATTTTAAAATAGCATCATAATTGTTAGACATTAAAACAATAAATATACCGATATAATCACCATGTGTCGTTTCGTCGTTTGAATTGATATCAACATTGAAATTATTTCTCATTGACATTCCATAATTTTTATAAAAAAATGGTACAGAATAATAAACAGCATTCGGATTAAGATTCATTCGTCTCACTATATCTTTAAAAACAAAGATTTTTTGACCGTCAGGTAAACCAGTTGGTTCTTCGAGAATACTAACTCTGCAATCGGAATTTTTCAATTCTTTTTTTAATTCTTCTTTCAAATTGGATTTCTCAATTTTTATTTGGTTATCACTTAAGTCTTGTTTTTGATTACACAAATCAGTTTTGTTGTTATCAAATTCAATTTTACATTGGTCACTTTGACATTGTTCACAATTATACAAAATAAATTTACAATTATTGTCCTCAGTCAGTTTTACCTTTTCCACATCTTTTATCAAATTGATTTCGCCATTCTCTATATTGTTGATAACTTGCTGAACCATTTCAATAAATTTATTAGGCATCTAAAAAATAAATTACAAAAATAATTATATAAAAAAATGTTAAAGTCCTGTTGAACCTAAACCTCCTTTTCTTTCTTCATGAGGCAACATAGATTGTATTTCCATTTGACTATTTTTATTTTTGTCTACGGTCCATGAAATTCTTTCTGCAAAAAAAAACAGGTACAAAAGTCATTTGCGCAATTGATTGTCCTACGGATACAGTAAAGCTTCAATAGTCGAATTATAAAGTATAACATAAATTTCCAGATTCATCGTGCGCATGCGCATCCCCTTTCCTTCGCAATTAAAGGAAGGACGGCCAGGGGAAGAGGGAAGAGGATACCCCCCAGGGAGGAGGGATGAAGAGGGGGAGGGAGAGGGAAATTTGCTACACTGTGGCATATTGCTACACTGTGGCATATTGATATAATGCTACACTGTGGCATATTGATTTGGCAAACGAAAAAGAATTAAAAGTAAATCAATATTCTAAAGTACCCGTAAAACCTATAGCACAATTTAATTTTTTAAAAAAAGAATTGGTTTATTCTAACAAAACCAAGGAAGAAGTTATATTGTTACCAGCATCTATTCGAAAACAATGTTCCCTTTTTTTTTTTAGTGTAATTTATTTCGCTGTTAAAAAATGTTTACATTGCATATACATTTATATAAATTGATGGCTGGAGCAAGAAGAAGGCACATTTCGCCATATCGCCGAGCCCCATTAAAAATTCTACATAATCGTAACATACAAATATATATACAAAAGAAACAATTAGAAATGAAATAGAAAATAACTAATATAATAAGAAAAATAAAAAATAAGAATTAATTAAGAAGCGTTAAAATGCTTAACAGTTGCTAAAATGTTTAAGAAATAAGTTAATATTAAAAAAAAAAAAATTCCTGAATATAAAAGAAATTGAAAAAATAAAATCTCATAATTAACACTAAATGAATATGTAACATTATCACTTATGACATCATCAGTTGTGACATCATAACTTGGATTTCTTATTTTTTTTTTTTTTTTCTTTTTTTCCTTTTTCTTTCTTTTCTTATTCATATTATCATATATCATTGATATAATTGAATCTGTTTTTTTTTAATTTTTTTTATTGTGTTTACTTTAATATAAACATTTAAAGTCGGATTTATTGAGATCCATGAACAATAATAATCGTTTTGATTCATCCTTAAATTGCTCTAATGTAGTCTGCTTTTTGTTAACAATATCTGGAAATTTCTTCCACAGATAAGGTCCGCGGTATTTAATTGAATAGGAAGTTAATTTTAATTTATGTTTTGGAACAACAAAATTGTTTTCTGAAAACTTTGTTGAGTACCTATGGTTAATTTATTAAAATAAGATTGAAATATAGAGACAATTCCTTTTTTGTTTTAAACATAAACAATAAAACTTGGTGTAAATTGAGTTTATATACATTTAAAGCACCGAGCACACTTAAAAGTGGGTCGCAAGGAACATTTCCGTCAGCTCCAAATACTATTCTACATTCATGTTTTTGTTTATTGTAGAGTTTCTTTAGTTTTTTATGGCTAGTACTAGCCCACACAACATTACAATAAGACAAATAACTGTGAATAAAGGCGAAATATAATTTTTTTAGAGATGATATATTTTGAAAGGGTTGCCCTTAACATCATTGCAATATTTTTTGAGATTATTTTTTCAATGCTATTTATATGTGAACACCATTTTAAATTTTCATCCAGTTTTACTCCTAAAAAGTTTATGTAAGATTCTCTTTTAATATAAGTTTTATTAATATTAAGATCTGGTAATTTAAGAGGAATATTTTCTGATTTATTTACTTTATGGAAAAGCATATATTTTGTTTTTTCCGCATTTGTTGAAAGTTTATTACTTACGAACCATGCACTAACATTACATAACTGTTCGTTAACTATTTTAAAAATTGATTTAATATCTCTGTGAGAACGAAAAAGATTTGAATCATCAGCAAACAAAATTAGGTCTAAAAGATTTGTTGATAGGTATAAGTCGTTTATGTACAATATAAATAAAAGTGGTCCTAAAATAGAACCCTGAGGAACCCCGCAAGTTATGGAGTGTGGAATTGTATTATTTTGGTTATAGTATAAAAATTGCTTTCTGTTAGTCAGATAATCTTTGAACCAAAGTAAGTTTATATTTTTTACACCGTAGTTTTCGAGTTTTTTTATTAGTATATAGTGATTTACGGTATCAAAAGTTTTTGACAGATCAATGAAAACTCTTAATGTAAAACAGTCATTATCTAAGGCATTAGATATTTGATTGGAAAGTTCAAATACTGCGTGTTCAGTGGAAGTTTTTTTTTTTTAAACCAAATTGTTTACAATACAACATGTCGTTCTCAGTTAGATGATTATAAAGTCTGTTATACATTATTCTCTCTAGCAATTTTGAAAAACAAGGTAAGATTGATATAGGCCTGTAACTTAAAATATTTGACTTATCTCCAGATTTAAAAATTGGTGTTATACGGGCAATTTTTAATTTATTAGGAACAATACCTGACTTTATTGAGAGATTGAAAATGTGAAATAAAAAAGGTTCAATGACTTCAAATACTGATTTGACAACATCAACACTAATTTTATCAAAACCTTCACTTTTTTTACTTTTGAGACTGCTAAATGCAGTTCTCAACTCACTCAGTTTTAAATCAGTTTCATCCATAAGTTTATCATAAGTTTTTAAGTATGAATCCAATGGAATGGAATTAGTAAAAATTTTAGCAGCCAAATTCGGGCCAATATTAACAAAGTAGTTGTTTAGTTCTTCAGCTATAATTGATTTTTCATAAACTAATTCTCCATTAATTAAAAGATTTTTTAACAGAGTGCTTTTGTTATAATTATTTTTTCCAATTAAATCCTTAATTAAATTCCATATTTTTTAGTGTTTCCGTTGGTTTTCTTTAATAATTGATCATAAAATAGTTTTTTTTGAGTATTTTTTGGTTTTTTCAAATATATGTTTATAATTTTTGTAAGTTATTTCATTTTTATAAGTTTTTTTTTTGAAATATTTTATATATAATTTTTCTTTCTTTTTAGAAGATTTTAGTAAGCCTTTAGACATCCAGGGAGCTTGAAGTGACTTGGTATTTATGATTTTTTTTATTTCTGGAAACGCTATTACATATTGTTTGCAAAATTAATTAAGAAACAAGTCATATGCATTGTTAGCCTCATTTGATTGCAGTACTAGATTCCAATCAACACAATTTTTTAAACAATTTTTAAATTGTTTTAAGGAGTTTTCATTGATCTGTCGCCGAATTATTATGGATTTTTTTTTTTTTTTTTTTTTTTTTTTTCAGTATTGTATTTGCCGATTGAAAATAATTTACACTCGTAATTTATAAAAACAAATATTTACATGACTGGGGCTTGAAGAAGACAAAATTCATCTTATCATTAAGCCCCCCCAAAAAAATGCATATTCATCAAATAAAATATTTAACAAAATGTAAAAAATAAAATATATAACGTTTAAAATATTTAGTAATTCAAAGAGTATTTATATTTAAGAACTGATTAGTAAAATAAGATGATATATAAGTATTAATATTACAAAAAGAATTTACAATAACTTTTTTTAATAAAAATTGAAAATATAAAATTTTACAATATTTTTAGTAATTAGTATTTCAAATAATAAAACTTAAAAAATCGTTTGTAAATTCAGAACTTATAAGATAAGAAATACATTTACAATAGCAGACTATTGTTTAGAATATTAAATATAATATTAAAGAGTAATTAGTAGGTTAATTTTTGTTTTTGTTTGCTTTTTGTTTTGCTTTTTGTTTTAAAAAGCTTTTTAGAAGAACTTTAATTCATTTTCATGTATCATCAGTAATTGCTTAAGTTTTGTTTTAAACTGGTTTAAAGAATAATTAGATTTCAGCTCATTATTTAATATTGTATTCCACAGCTTAGGACCTCGATTTGCAATTGAGAATTTGGTTGCTGAATAATGTGTTTTGGATTGAATGTAATTGTTTTTTGAAAATCTGGTAGGGTATATGTGGTTTATTTTTTCAAAAAGTGAATTAAATAACATTGGTGATATTTTTTTATCAAGTTTAAACATGAAGATAAGAATATGGTAAAGGTTTAGTTTATATACATTTAGAATATTAAGTTTATTAAATAATGTTTTAGTGTGAGAGAAACGGTCTACGTTTGTAATTATCCTTATAGCCTGTTTTTGTTTACTAAACAGTTTTTTTACTTTTGTTGCGTTTGTGCTGCACCAAGCAACGTTTGCATAATTTAAGTAGCAATGAATTAAAGAAAAATATAAGTTTTTTAAACAAGATAGATTTAAAAACTGCTTGGCTTTATACAAAACACCTATATTTTTTGATATTTTATTTTCAATTAGACCTATGTGGTCCCTCCAGGTTAAATTTTCATCCAGAACCACACCTAAAAACTTTATTGATTGCTCTCTTTTTAATAATGCGTTATCAATAATAAGATCAGGAAGTTTTAATGGAATATCTTGTTTTTTATGAAGACAATGGAACAAAGTGTATTTGGATTTATTGATGTTCAAAGATAGTTTGTTTGATTTGAACCATTGGGTTAATTTTTCAAGTTCTTTGTTTACTGTTTGAAATAATTTACTGATATCTTTACTAGAATAAAACAAGTTTGTATCATCTGCAAACAAAATTAAGTTTAAAATGTTAGAAAATTTATATAAGTCATTAATATAAACTAGAAATAAAAGTGGTCCTAAAATTGATCCTTGAGGAACACCACAGGTGATTGACTTATATTCCGTTTTTCCGCTATCATATGAAATAAACTGCTTTCTATTAGTCAAGTAACTATCAAACCAGGACAAATTAGTATTTATTATACCATAACTTTTCAGTTTGGATAGAAGGATTTGATGATTGACAGTGTCAAAAGCTTTACTTAAATCGATAAATACACCTAGGGTATACTTGTCTTCATCAAACCCTTTAAATATATCATGAACAAGGTGAGTGATTGCATAATCAGTTGAATGACCAGATTTAAATCCAAACTGTTTATGATAAAAAATATTATTAACATTTAAAAAGGAATATAGTCTATTATACATAACCCGCTCTAATATTTTAGAAAAACAAGAAAGAATTGAGATTGGTCTATAATTCGTAACATCGGAAGGATCACCTGATTTTAACACTGGAATTACTTTTGCAATTTTTAGGTTATCTGGAAAAACGCCTTGTTTTAGAGATAAATTAAAAATATGTAGTAATGGAATTGTAATTTGTTTTATTGATTTGATAATGACATTACTACTTATATCATCAAATCCTAAACTTTTATTGGGTTTTAATAAAGAGACTGCGTCTAGTAATTCTTTTTCTGTAAGTTTATAATTAGACATGACATTAAGGTTGGTTGAGGTTAAGTACGAACTAAAGTGTGATTGAGTAGTTGCTATATTAGATGATAAAGTAGGACCTATATTTACAAAAAACTGGTTAAGTGTTTCAGCGACTAAGGATTTATTTACAATTTGTTTGTTATTAAATTTAAGATTTAGAGGAAGTAAATTTCTGTATAAGCTTTTTTTTCCAATTACCTCCTTAATAATATGCCAAGTTTTTTTAGAATCACTTTTGTGCTTTATTAATTGTTCAGAATAGTAAAGTTTCTTTGAGCGTTTTAAGATTGACTCAAATAGCCGTTTATAGTTTTTATAGGTAGTTTCATTTTTAAGAGTTCTTTTTTTAAGAAACTTGTTATATAAGCGTTGTTTTTTTTTTGAAGATTTAAGAATGCCCTTCGTGATCCAAGGGTTTAAAAGTGTTTTTGTTTTGATTACTTTAGTAACTTCTGGGAATGCCTTGTTATAAAGATTAAGAAACTCTGTTAGGAAAATATCATACGCTTTATTGGCGTTTAGATTTAGTTTTAGGGTGTCCCAGTTAACACAGGATAGAAGCTTATAAAAATGACTAATAGAATTGTCGGTTATTAAACGTGTTTTAATTATTTTTTCCCGTTCATTTTGGGCATTATATATACATTTTTGCGATAGGATAAAAATTGGAAAGTGATCAGACACGTCAGTTTTAAATATTCCTGTTCTTATATTTTTATTTATAAATTCATTTGTTATAATTTGATCTAGGGATGTTGAACTTTCCTTAGTTATTCGCGTTGGTTTATTGATTAGTGGAATATAGCTATTTTGAAAAATGGTGTTAAAAAAGTTTTTAATATATATATTTTTTTCATAATCTAATATATTGAGATTGATATCACCAATAAAAATATACAGCTTTATTCATAGACGATTTATTTTTAATTATTTTTTTAATGTGGTTTTCAAATACCTTAATGCTTCCTGAAGGCGGTCTGTATAAACCATGAATGACGATATTTTTTGAGGTTTTGTTAATAATTTCAATACATAACGATTCATAATCGTTAGTAGTTGAACTTAAATTTGGTTTAACTTTGAATAATATTGAGTTTTTTATGTATATACACAAACCCCCACCTTCCTTATTAGATGCTCTAACTTGATGAATTACTTTATAATTAGGTAGTTGAAAATTAGAATTGTTTTCAATGTTTTTATCTTTACACCATGTCTCACTTAGACAAATTATTTGAAATTTAATGCCAATTTTATATAAAAGTTGTTTTAATGACTCAAAATTTTTTTGAATACTTCTAATATTAATATGAAGCATTGAAAAATAATTATCCTCCATTCCATTAGCAATTTTTTTAGAATTTGGGTCATAATATAAAGGGTTAATATTTTTAATTATTTCATCATTATTATAAAAATTAATATCAGGATCCGAATAGTTGTTTAATAGTATTGACTTTTTTGATACAAATGAATTAAAATTTATGTTTGTTAAAACAGTTTCATCAGCCATTTTAAATCAGAAATAACTTAAAGCAATATTAAAACTCAAAAAAGTAATATAAAAACGTAAGAAAATCATTTATCATTATTTTTTTTTTATAAATTCTCTAACAATAAGCTTATCGTATATAACAACGGTTTTGTGGAAATATTGTTAATTAAAATGTTATTTGTAGCTAAGAATGTAGGAAAACGATCCGATAAATCAGTCTGGATTATACCTGTGTAAAGAGGGTTATTATGAAAGTTGTTAGTTATGATGTTATCAAGTAGAGTAGAAGACCTATTTGTTATTCTTGTTGATTTGTTTATTGTTGGGATAAAGTTATATTGTAGAAAAGTACTCATAAAATTCTTAGTATTATTATATGAAGCATAGTTGATCAGGTTAATGTTAATATCCCCCACCAAATAAATATGTTTTCTCGAATTTGTAATTTTGTTTAAAAATGTTTTAAGATGAGTTTTAAATTTCTTTAAGTTTCCAGATGGTGGTCTATATGTAGTATTTATAATTATGTTTTTTTCTTTATTATTTACTAATTCGAGGCACAATGATTCATAATTTGTTTCATTGACGCAGAGATCGTTACGTAAAATATAATTAACTGAATTATGGATAAAAATACTAACGCCCCCACCCGCATTAACTTCACGCGGTTGGTCAATTGATGTGTAATTAACTAGTTCAAATTCATAATTTTTTTTACCGCATTTACACCAAGAGTCCGTCAAACATATAATTTTAAAGTCGTGTTTAATTTCATCCAATAAAATTTTTAAATTTTCAAAGTTTTTATTTAAACTTCGAATATTGATATTTAAAATTGAAAAAGTGTTTTTAGTTTGTCCTAGATATTGCGAAGATTCAGAAACTGAGTAGTATTGACTTTCTAGCATTTTGTGATTAAAATAATTAGAGTCGGTGTCATTATCACCGATGATGTCTTTTTCATTAGAAGATTTAAATATGACATTTTCCTCCATTTCTAAAACAGTTTAATTAAATATGCATAGTAATAATAAAAATAAAATTGCGTTAATTAATGCCAAATATTATGAAGATAAATTTTTGTTTTTCTTTGCAACCCAATCGCGAATTATCTATTTATCATAAGATATGAAGGCAAACTTACCAGCGGCTCGTTCAATTTTCATTTTCTCCCTCAAATTTTTTCTGATTTGTGTTGTTTCAAAACAGAAGTCTTCGTTTATATAAATGTTTTTCCCTTTTAGCTTACTCGACTTGCTCAAGATCGCGACTTTATCTTTAAAATCTAAAAGTTTTATCACTATTGTCCTCGGCATTTTTAATTTTTTCTTTCCAGTTCTATGGGCCCGTTCAATTTGGACATTTTTAACTGATAATATATCTTCAAAAATTTTTTTTACCTTCATTTCGCTTTCTTCCCAGCTTTCACCTTCATTTTCATCAATTCCATCTACTCTTAAATTGTTACGTCTAGATCGATCTTCCAATTCCCTTAACTTTTTTTGTATACTTTCTGAATTGTCTTCTTAACTGCAAACCTTTGCTTTCTTAACTTTTTCATCAATTAGTTGTTCATGAAAGTTTAAACTAAGTTTCAATTCTTCGATGTCTTTTTCTACTTTTTCCAACCTGCCATTAAATATTTTCAAGTTTCCACTAATAATATCAATAAAAACTTTTTCTTGTTGTTTTAACATCAACTCAAATTCTTTTTTGTAGTCCTCAAACAATTTTGTTATTTCTAATAATGTAACAGCCATATTATAAAAAAAAAGATTTGTATTTTAGAAAAATAAATGTAAAGTAATTTCGCTTTAATAAAGTCGTTTAAAAAAACACGTCCGATCGCGTTGATGTTGCGGCTAGTACATTCCCTTGCAGAAGATGCATGTAATTATTTGTATAGAGCAGAAATGAAGTTAAACAAAGACGATACCCATTTCAAAAACAAAACTGGTGAAGGGGAAATTACAGTTAATGCTATTTTAATTACAACGCAAACCAAATTAAGTAAAAAACTTTTAGAAGTCATGCTAGAAAAGGTAGAACAAATACAAAACAGTGGATATAATTATGCTTACAGCAAACACAAAGTGTTAAAATCACAACCTATTACCACTTTAAACGTACGTATGTTAAAAGAGGACGAAGAAATTTATTATACAGAATACCATAGACAAACTTCTGTGGAACCTGTTCTGATTAACACATTACTTAAAAACGGACAAACAAGATCTTTTAATCAATATATGAAAAGAGCTGCACAAGATTTAGCTGCCCAAGAAAGTAAAGAGTATAAAAAATCAAAACAACTCGAAATTAAAGACGAAAAAGATGATGATGAATTAACTTTTGATTTTATTTAAAAAAACCTGTATTTTTTTTTATTTTTAAATTTAAAATAACCAGTTATTATAATAAAACACGTTTTTTTTAATTTCCTTATAAGGTTTTAATATTCGGTCATACAGATCAACAAAAAAATATAAATACAAATCAAAACTTTTTGTATATCATTTCAAAAAAAAAAAGACTACCCAGCAAAGATTAAGTAGGCGGACCGATAACGGACCGCTGTCAGCACTTATGCCGTACCGACGTCGGCCGCCCGTTGCGTTGCCGCGTAGGCTTGCACATCGTATTTACATCGGTCCGTTAGCGGAAAACTGAACGCGGTTCGACAGCGGACCTATGGCGGCAAATCGACAACGCTTGAGCAACCGTCCGTCAGCGGCTAAACGATGATAAAGCCATTGCGGAATAGCATAGGATCTATATCAAGTTTTGACTAAGATTTGAATGCATTGATATACATATAATTATTTTTATTTTTTTGTTTGAATAGAACGCAGTTATCGTTAGCAAAAATCTTTATATCTTTCAGCTCAAATTTTTACTCATAAAAAAAAGCAAACTCTGCCAATGCCTGGAAGACACATCAAATATCTTTTGACTATGTGCATAGGTATATAGACAAAATACGAATTTATTATACTAAAATTCTCCTACCACCGAAAAACACTACCCCAACTGTAAATCAATAGGTCATACGTGGCAAGACTTAAGCTTGGTGAACAAAAAGACTAATCAGAAGATATAATAAAAATCATTTTAAGTTTACAATTTACAATTACAACATGAATATAAAACTAACAATAATTTTTTTTTAAACTAAAACAAAATATAAAGTATATTTGCATCTATAGATTATTGCTTCACTTGCGTTTAGCGAACATTTAAAATATAATATAGTTAGTTTTCAACATATCTATAAGTTCAGTTTATTCTCATTTCAATCGAAAACTAAATATATTCAGAAAACCATGTGTTGAAAATTGACTTACGTTGCAGTCTGCAGACTTCTAACTTTCACCTAAAAACAGGCAATGATATATAATGACAATATTGAAACAGTCAAGTTTAGAGCTATTACAACAAAGATAATAAACTAACCTTCTCAGCCCTTAAAAACGTGTTCGTTTGAAAGTCTGATCACCAGTTATTGACAAAAAACTTTGGATACTAAGTGCATCTACATTGAATAAATATAAAACTAATTTTATTATTTAAGCATAATTTAAAACATAAAAACAAAAAAAATATTGTTTAAATTGAAAAGCTAATGAAATAACTTTAAACAAAAAAGCTATATAAAAATAAAGTCATATTGCGTGCCTTTTTAAAAAAAATAATACTTCATATACAGTAACCTACCTGGTATACCTAATCCTATAAATGTGGGGTATAAATATGCTTGAGGGGTTTATGAATAATAAAAAAAAATTGTTATTTCATTAAAAAAATTTTCTTTAATTTTAATTTTAATTTAACAAATAAAATAGTATTTAAAAAAGAGATACTTATATGCCAGGTTGGAAGTAAAACCGTAAAACCCAAAGCAACTTAAGGGCGATGGTAACCCTTTTGCAAAGCATAAGCCTAAGACACAAGTGCACATCTGAAAAAGAAAGAATCAGAGACAGAACACATCAATAAAAATATATTTTGATAAACTAAAATATAGTTTGTAAATTGAACATAGTTTTCACCATACAAAAAAAAAACATAGTGCAATATAATATACTATAAAAACTCCTTGAAAAATATAAAAAATCAAATAATTGATTGAAATAAAACGGTTTAGTAAATGAGTATATATTTTTTTTCTAATAAATTATTTGTAAGTATATAAAGAGCAAATAAATATGTTTAAAGAAAATATGATTTAAATCCAGTGTGCAAATCAAACATCTATCTTTTACCCATGGCAATACTTGGATCATGGTCAACATAATTCTATGAAATATAACTCTGGTTGAGGTAAACGGTTTCCTGTAAAGAAATACTATTAAATCATAAATGTAACATTAAATTACAAGCGTGTTTGAACGGAATTGTTAAAGCAATCCTTTAAAATAATGGCTTGTAAAATAAAATTTTTGTTAGATTTTCATTCATCTGCTTCACTGGTTAAATACCAAGTTAATTTAGCTTTCCATCAATAACTTAATATTTTAAAGCTTATAGCTATATTTAAATTTAATATAATGAAACAAATCTACCTGTCGACAGACTCCAGAACTTATATTTTAGATTTTCTTCAAAAATAATATTAAAATAATATCAAAATAATAAAATTAAAGAAATATCAAAATAATAAAATTAATTTTACTTTATTCTCTGGTAAGATTCAATATCACGATTTAAATTCTCATCTACAATCTCATATACAAAAGGTTACTGTAAAAAGGAATGAATATGAAAAACACAGATCAATAATACTCATTACACAAAAAAACTTTACTCTATTGAGTTTAAAAATATATAAAATATTGTAAAATGAAGGTAACAAATATGTAAATAAAGTTGCTTATTTTAATTAGCAATGTGATTCATCTTCTAAACTAAATTATTTAATGGCATTGGAAAACTTGATGTAGGCATCATTTTTTTGGCCTGTTTGTTTTTTTTGTCCTGTCTAACTTTTTTTCTGCCATTGCGATCTGATGCACCACGCAAAAAACGCACAACCTCATATTGAAAATCTGATTCAGTTGCTGAAGTTGTTCCAGGATTTCTTTTTACAGCTCCTAAAAATTGATTTAAGACTTTTATTTAACTATCTAGCAGGAAAACAGAAAATATATTTTTTAACTTAATTTCAGACATATATAGAATTTTTTTTAAAGCAATTTATTAACTAATTTTATTTATGTATTTATAAATTTTTTATTTTTATATAGTTAATAAATAAATTTTATTTATTTATCAACTATTTATCAACAAATAGATTAGTAATTACTAAATTAGACACAAGTAATTATTAAATAGAGTAACAAGCCCCTAAAAAAACTACTTTTAAGCAAGTGTAAGTCTTTGTTTTACAAAGTTACTTTCATTGTCATTTATGGTAATACCAGACCAGTTAAGTTTACAGCAGAGGTTATTAGTGAATAACGCAAAGGACATTCTCTGGACAGCCTCCTTTAAAGTCTGGCTTCCTTTACTTGCCACAGCTATTATCTAAAAAAAAAATAGAAAAAGCATCAGTATTATATATACTAAAGAATATTTTTTAAAAATAAAAAATAAAAATAGATATCAAATTAATGCCATTAATTATTGCATAACATTTATTAATAGGCTTTATGTCCTTTATTTCTGTTTATAAATGATCTAGCTGGTGTACCACAAATAAAAGCTGATATAGCAAACTTATATACTTTACCATTAATTCTAATACCAGAATCAAATAAAGCAATACTTTCATTAACAAACATTTTTAGAAATTCATTACGGTCTTTTGGTTTAGACCTACTATAAAAAAGACTAATTACAAATGGGGTTTTATTGTGTTGAATATTGTTTATCCACATTTTTTATTGAACCTAATATTGGCCAAAATTGTCCAATGCTGCTTTTAAACAATGGTAAATCATCAATGTTGACTTGAATTGGTATACAATCCTTTTTCTTTAAAAAACTTAAATTATTGCTTAAAATACCTTGTCTAATGCCAATATTTAATATCAATAGATTACTGCCAGAGTTCACTTCGCAATCAATATTATTTGCACTTTAGGGAACAGCACTCTCAGTTGAAAGTTTTCGATCTGATATACTTTTTAAATACAATGATTGTACTTCTTCTGGTGAATGTGAAATATTGCTTGATTTAATGGTAAGATCTTTTAGGCAATATTCAACATCAGCTATTATCTTTCGTCGTTTTGTCCAAAAGCTCACTATTGAAACTTACATAAATTGTTTTATTTACTAAAGCTGGTACATATTTAAAAATGTATATATTATATATATATGTATATGTATATATATATATATATATAAATATATATATATATATGTATATATATATATATATATATATATATATATATATATATATATATATATATATATATATATATATATATATATAACTTTATATTAGTTTAACATTGTTCTTGTTATATTAACTTTTAACATAACAAGAACAATGTTATACTTATATGGTTATAATACTCTTACATAACTGTAACAATATTGTTAAAGTTATATATGTTTAAAATCAAATCAAATTAGAATTTTAAATTTTGAGTCTTATAAATGTATATTGAACCTATATGTATATCTATACTTTATATCTATACTAAGTATAGATATAGATATAATATATAGTAATCTATACTAAGTATAGATATAGATATAATATATAAGTATAGATGTAGATATAAATATAAACTATAAATATAGATATACATATAATATAATATATAGTAAAGTATGCTTTATATTATATTATAATATAATATATTTATATCTATATTTATAATTTATAAACAAAAATAAAGGTATAAAATCATGTAACTTTTAATATTTATAAGCAACAATTATAGCTAGGTATATTTTATAATATAAAGACTTTATATTATAAAATATAATTTAATAAATAAAATAAATCGGACTTTATATTATCAAATACACAATATAGGTTATATATATTAAATCTACAACTATACTTTATTAAAGTATAGATGTAGATTTAATATATATAACCTATATTGTAAGACTTAAAAATAAAAAGACTAATTTGATTTTTTTAATACTATTTATTTATTACTTACTGTTTTACATAGACTATGTACTACAGTATAAAATATAAAAATCAATCGATGTAAGTCTCGTGGCGCTTGAAATGCTTATATTTGGTGTTTTTACGACATCTTAACGTTATCCGGGAGCCAACTCGGGCATTATGTTGGCAAAACTAAAGCGTATCGACATAAACTTACCGAAGCTGGCATGCCTATTTTAAATCGCATTGGCAACGAGGTGTTTTATCGCTCTTCGGCCGATGGCGGAAAGTCAACACAAATTAGCATGCCGGTCCTACATCAGCTACCCGGCAGCGGTAAGCCGCATTAGGAATCACAAAGGGCCAGCATCGGCATTCCGGCGGCGGCTTTGCGCAACGCGGTCCGCTGAAAGCATGTTTGCTTTGTAGCAAACAGGTTGAACAATCTTTAGAAAAAGCAGTAAAGTTGTTTTATCCAGACAACGAACTTCATCCTATGTTACAAGAATTTCATCATATGGAAAACAGTTTTGAAGATTGGATAATTATTATAAACGATTAAGCTAACTAAATGGAATTTACAACTGCTGTTACCAGAAGAAGAATATATTGATTTGTATTTCATTTTTATCATCAAAGACTATCAAAATCATCAAAATTTATTTGAATAAACTACGCGTCATTATTTTTAATTTAATGAACAAGGACCAAAATCGAAATTAGAAATGTACAATTTTTGTAAATTGATTAACAATGATTTTTTAAAATGTACTGAAAAAAATGTAGATGATAGATACAAAGAATTGAAAGATAAAACAAATCATTTTATAAAAATATACAAGAGATATTATCGATGCTATATAGAAAACAAATGCACGTCTTGGATAAATAAAATAAAATTAACTTTAAAATATTATTTTTTGTTTCCTATTTAATCAAAGATCATTTATACGAATACGACTTATTAAACCGTAGCAGTTTGATTTTGTTGGAAGGTTATCCTTCTTGTTTACAAAGAATGGTGTTTTCGTACAACAATAAATTATTTCATAACGGATTTTATACTCTTTATACGCCGTCAACCATTTATAACTATTTTAAAGTTGAAAAAGTAAAAACTATTAACGATAAAGCCTACACATACAAATCGTTTAATCAATGTAATTTTAACGGAAAATCAATTATGGAAATGTTTCCTTATGCTAATTGGTTTTATTTTTAAAAAAAAAATTTTTCAATTTCAAAAATTTTAAATAAACGAGACAATCGACTCTACAACGTTATGAAACAAGAAATTGTCAACGATAAACCTATTCATAAAGCTGAACATTTTAATATGTATTATATAAACGCAAGGGAATGTTTTTAAAAACAAAACTTTATTTTTTTTATTTTTTTATATTTACTGTATAATATGTTTTATTTACAAGATATACATTATTAAAACATTTACAAGTTGTTTCATTGACTTCTTCGCATCGATTATTTTCACGTATTAGAATAACCAAATCTTTATATTGCTCTCTTTTTTTATTATTACCTTTAACATAGTATATAAAATCAAATAAATAATTAGGCAACATTTTAGTTTCGTATTTGCAACAATGTTCCATATGAACCATACTAAAAAGATCACCAACAAAATGAGCTTTACAAAATATCGTAAAAATAGTTCATGAATTTAAATTTGGGAAATGCTAACTCGTTAAGGTCAAAAAAAATAAACATTTTCATAACATTTTAAAATTAAAGCTTCCATATTGCCACCTTTATATAAAACCAAATTTAATGGATATTTTCAAAATGTGTTCCCAAATAATCGTATACATCTGTACAAAAAATACTTTTAGATGATGATATCAGTATACCAGTATTTAAAAAAAAAATAAAAAAATAACAAAACTTTTTTCTCTTATAAAAAAAGGGAAAGGGAGGGATTAAAAATAAAAAATACAAAACTTGAGGGGGGAATTTCAAAAAAAATGAGAAGTGAGGTAGTCTTATAAAAAAGTAAAAAAAAGGGGTGTAAGGGTAGGCGTCAGGGTAGGAGGCAGGGGGGCGAAAATATAAAAACTCTAAATCAAGTGTTAAGCAGGTAGCTAAAAAAAATCAATGTTATTGGTGTAATCAGTGTGTGTGAAAATAGGCGTTATCAGGTGTTAAGAGGTGTTAAGGAGGTGAGCGTTGAATTTATAAAAAATATATATAAAGCGTTAAAATATGTTAAATAAAAAAGTAAAAAAAAAATAAAAATTTTATTTATTTCACATGTGTTTTTTAATTTTTTTTAAAAAAAATGGTTCGAGACAAAAAATCTGTGCGACATTCTGTACAATATATAAAAGAACAAGAGGAAAACAAAAGATACGTAGCCGATTTGTTTCGTCGTTTAAAACAACCTAGCGCAGACGCTCAACATAACTCGGACGTGGATTTTGTTGTGGTAAGAGGTAGCGATTCACCTAATACTCGATCAGGGTTAATGTGCAAAAGAAAAACAAAACAAAAATATAAAGATAACAAACAAAATAGAAAGAGTGGACGAGTTAGAAAAAGTGTATATAAATGGGTATTGACATAGAAAAGTTTAAGGTATATTATATGTTTAGTTAATGAAAATAGTTTTAAATAAGTTAACAATAAAAAAATTGATTATCAAATTGCATTATGGCGCGTACAAAAAAAATATTAAAAAGTGAGTTATAAGAATTATACAGAGTATACCATCGGCACGGTGGAAAAATTGCAAATCAATGGCGTCAATTAGGTCGACAGCCTAAAGTTGTAGTAAACAAAATGGATAGTAAAGAAATTGCAAATCGAACAGTAAAAAAGCTGGATTGCAAAACGGTTTGGTACAAAAAACGCGCAACAAAACAAAAGTATAAAAATACAAAAAATAATATTAAAAACGGGGTGGTAGGAGATATAGTACATAAATGGGTATTAACAAAAAGATAAAAAAATAAAAAAAGTTGTCATTATGGTATTGTTTTTTTTTTTAAAAAAAAGAATTTTTATAATTAATAATTTTACAAAATAATAATATTTACAAAATAAATATTTACAAAACAAAAACATCGAAATAATGTTCTAATATTTTAGTGTTTATAATTGCTATTTTTTGATCACTCGGTAGGAGTTCAAAATATTTTAAAAAAGTTTTTTCTAGTCTATTTACAATATATTTTAAGATATCGATTTGCGAATCATCGGGTTTTAATTTTTGTAATTTTAAATCGTGTTCAAGTAATGATTGCAGCATCCCCATTGTCATGCGAACTAATTCGTTTGTGAAATCGATTTTATTGAAATCGATTTTTTTGTTTATCTAAAAAAAAATTAAATTATTTTTATTTTAAACATTTAGATGAAAAAAAGACAAAAAAGAGATACGCATTACAAAAACACCAAGCGAAAAACTCGAAAAAATGTAAAACGAGGAAAAGGATTGGCTATGTTAATAACAGTGGACAAAGCACTTTAGCTAATTCGCTTTATAATAAAATTAAACTAAAAAAGAAAGAAACGCCTGTAAAAACGCAAAAAACGCTAATAAAAACGTTGTCTACTGATATTTCACAAATGTCATACGAAGAAAGACAAGCTTATTATAAAAATTTGTAACAAAAAAATTATTTTTTTTATAAATAATAAAAAAAGCATACAAATTATTTATTTAAAATTTAAATCGTCATCTGACAATTCTTCTTGTTTGCTCGAGTCTTCTGATATTCTTTCTTGTTTTATACAAAATGGTTCATGCATCGGATTGTTATCATTGCAAAATGGTTTTTTTTAATTTTGTTTTTTATTTCATCGAATATTTTCATGTTTTTTTCGTAATTGACTCTTTTTTTTCTTTCATGTGCCAATGACGCTTTTCTTAGTTGTTGTTGATATCTTTTTTTAAACACTCTGATTTGAATTTGGTTATTTTTAAGTTTGGTCAAAAGTTTATTAATTTGTAATAGTGCGCTTGAGTTTTCAGAAAGTTGACTAATCATATTATCTGGATTTCGTTCAGTACTAAAAAATAAAAAAAAAAAAAAAAAAACCATACAAGTAAATAATTTGTTTTATGGTAAATTAAAAAAAAACACTTACTTAATGACATAGTAAGATTCAAGATCGCAACGAAAATTAATCAAAAGGTTGATAGCTTCTTCTTAAATTGTTTTTGCTAATTTAATTTGTATTTTTAATAATTTTTACTTATCTGTCTCTAAATTTGATAAATTTTCTTTTTTCGTTTCTGCGTCCATATTTTATTCTTTTTTTTTTAAAAAAAAATTATAATAAAATTTTTTTTATAAGCTTAGATTAAAAAACTGGATTTTCTAGTTATTAAATAAATAAAACAGTTTTATAACATCGTGGGAAGGTTTTAAAAAAAATCATAAGATAATAAAGTTTCTTTGAAGAAAGCGCTATTTGATGTAATATTACACTTAAAAATAATTTTATATTTTTTTCGTAAATAGTTTTTATTTGCTAGATTAATAGCGCTTTATCATAAGATGTTATTTGAGTGTGTTTTTTATTTGCATAACCTTTAATACGTTTTGAGGATGAAGGAAAAAAAAATGTCATTTGATGTTTTTTTAAGTCAGTTTTTTATTTGAACGCTTTGTTTGTGGTGTAAATAAATTAAGGGTATAAAAAGACGAGCTTTTTTTATTAAAAAACTAGAGTAATGGCAACGCTTGGTAATAACAATATCGAATTAAAAAGTATAGTTTATAAACTAGTGAAACATTTATCGTTTTGCTGGAAAGAATTTGCAGATTTCTTAATGTTACCTGTAAACATAAAGTATGACATAAGGAAAATACATTACAATGATGAAGCGAAAATGTATGCTCTGTTAAAACATTATTTATTGCAGATGCGATATTCTAGTGCAAATGAACAACTAAAATGTTTACATAATCGATTTGTTAAATGGAAAAATGATGTTTTTCACACAATACAATTACTACAAGATGCTTATATTACTGACCGAACTTCAGCCTGTGAGAAATCTTTAAAAAGAGTTAGAATTTTAAATTTAAAACGCAAACATCGACTTATGCAAAAATGCCTTGGATATTTTAAAGACTAATAAAAAAAATTGTAAGTGAAAAAAACTTTTTTAGTCTATAAACAAACTTTCCACATTTTTTAAATGTTCTTTTTCAATAACTTTTTTAATGTTTGAACAACGAATCCATTCATAAATGTCTTTAATAAAAAAAGATTTAGAGTTCTCCAATCTACTAAATAAGAATCATTTTTCAAATCTTCATCCAGAAACTGTTAAATACCACGTGGCAAAGCATCACTGTTAATATACTTTGTCGTCTTACTAGAAAACTCGATAGTTTGTATTTTTTTTATAAAAAGAACTATTTAACATTTTAACATGTGTAAGATTTAAATAAAGACCTACAATAAAGATTTTAATAATTGATTTGCCTTTATTGATAAAGAAATTTTGAATTTTCAAAAAAAACTATCGCTATCGCTATCTATTATCGATTTTCAGATAAATGTTTGTTATCGATTTTATTTTTTTTTCAATTGTTTTACCGTCACTATGGTATATTATGGTATATTTCAAAAGAAACTAATACTAACTTTTATGGTCACTTATATTGCAATCTAACCATTTTTTACTGATGTCATCATATTGCGCTATTAGACGAACAGTAATAATAAAATAAGAATCATTTTTCAAATCTTATATAGTCACTTTGATCATCTCCTTTGTTTATTGCTTTCAAATACTCTTTCGAATTGTGAACATCTAATCCTATTATTTGACATTGAAGTTTGTCACCAGTTAATTGTTGATCAATTTTTACTTGACTAGGATTACACAATATTTTTTGGAAATATATACTTTTTCCTAAATAAAAAAAACTAATTATCAATTTAACATGTGTACTATTTATCAATATACGACGAATATAGTCATTTACTTTATTAATTTAATAACAAGATTTTTGTCAATACGAATATATTGAGCAACTTGAGGTATGTGAAGTTCATTTTGAATAATTTTATGAACATCGAAACGTTATTCGGATGAAAGCGTCAATGAACTAATTGTTTCTGATCAAAATGTTCAAATATTTAGTTGGTTTTGTGTCAGTGCTCATGTTTTATCGGTCAGAAGCGGACGGATATAAAAAAACTTAAAGTCTTGTCGTCTTGTAAAAATCAATATTTAAATCTCCAGTGCATTATGTTCGATCAATGGAAATTTTTAAAAAAAAGTGTGGATTTTAAAAAAAGAATTCAGTGAAGATTAAAATACAATAATGATGTTTATTACAAGAAAAATTTTATTTCTGAACATTTTTTCTGGAAGCTCGTTGAGAATAACATTTTTTTTGCATCTCTACAAACAGTTTTCACTCCTAGTACTTCCTCAATTTCTTATAAAAATGTCTTTCTTTTTTTTTTAATTTAAAAAAATATTTTTTAAAAAATTTATATTTTTTTAATCTTATTCGTTAAGTGATGGACTTATTTATTCAGGTTGGAAATGATTTTTTAAAACTTACAGTGATATATAATATAACTATAATTTTTTAAATCTTATCCGTTAAATGATGGACTTACTTATTCAAGTTGGAAATGATTTTTAAACTAACAATGAGTGATATATAATATAACTCTTATTTATATGATATAATTATAATTTTTAATGCTTTTCATAATTGTTGCATTAAACATAAATAATAATATTTTTTCTTTTTATTAACTTTAAATTTTATAACTTTATAATTTTTTAAACTTCTTTATCCGCTTGTTAATTTCCGAAAATCGATTGTTCGAACACTTGTTCTTTCTGTTCTGCTAAAACGTTTCTTTTTTGAGTCATACAACATTTCAGTTTGAAGCGTGAGCCTTCTTTTTAGATCAGGAGTAGGATTTAGATTATTGCATTTTAATATTCTTTTATTTTGCTGTGGGAATCAGGTAAACAGACTTAAACCAAAAAAATCCAGAATCGTGAGAGATCAATTTTTTGTATGGATTTAAAAAAAAGGAACGCTAAAAAACATCAGTTTATTTTTGCCGGAACTACGCAAATATCAAAATGAAGTTTATGACGAGTACTTTTTTATTAAGTGACTATATAAAGAAGATTTGAAAAAATAAAAAAAAACATCAGTTTATTTTTGCCGGAACTACGCAAAAATCAAAATGAAGTTTATGACGAGTACTTTTTTATTAAAAGGTGTTCAAATGAAAACAAGTGAAGATTATTTAAAAATAGAGTCAGGAAATCTTGAGCAGTTGCATTTTTATCATTTTGAATATGAAACAGCCAACTCGAGTGTTTCGTTAAACAAAGAGCCTCCAGAAAAAAAAAGAAAAAACAGAAAATATTATCTGACGATAAAGACAATTAAAGGTTTACAGTTACATTTTAAATTTATTAAATAGCGATTGTAATCGTGTTCATGGATCAAGATTAAATAGATTTGAAAAAGTAAATTGCTTATAAAAATAGAAAAATTAAATAAATACAATAGTTAATTAAGCCATCATTGATCGAAATCCATATTAGTGGATGTTCTCTTAATTCGGTTAGAAGAATGCCTACTTACTCTCCTAATAAGTTGGATGATTATTGGTGAAAATAGACGAATTATTTTTTTACAGAATTTCTATTATTAAATAAAAAAATGAATAGATTAACTCAAGACGAATGGTTAGCAGTCGGTGAACATTTGACTAAAGACAACGTCAAGAAATTGTTATATATGTTACAAGTACCACTTGGAAAAAAAGAAACTATTTGAGATGGTTTTGAATTTTCAAATTATGTTATTGCAAATGGTGATTAGAAAATGGTGATTTCAATATTTGAACAAATAGGTCGTAACGATATTGTGAGCTTTTTAAAAGCGAAAAAAGAGAGTTAATGAACTAAAATAGCGTCAATGGTCGGCACTGAAAGTGATGAATATTTTTTTCCGCAGTCAATAACAGACTATACATATTAATTATATTGTTTTTTTCTTTTTGAATTGCTTACTTTATTGATTCGAGATCTTTTTTTATCTAATTGTATTTTGACTAAAAAAAATTTACCATAGTTTAACTGAAAAAAATTGTCTTTTTTATTTTTTTATTTATTTTTTTAAAAAAATATGTTATGAAAATAATGGTTTTTTTCTTATAACTTATTTAAATAGTATAATTTTTTTTTTAATTTTTTTTGATTAAGTTAAGCAATTATCTTTTTTTATTTTTTTATACAGTTTTTTTTAAAAAAAAATATTTTTTTAAATTTTTTTAAATTTAAAAAATAAATAAAAAAAAGCATTTTTATTACATTAAAAAACTATTTGTTACAATTCTTTAAATTTAAAATATAAATAAAAAAAAATGTTTTTTTCATTATATTGCAATGTTTACATTTTTTGGCGATTGTAAAAAAAAATAATGGGTTTTTTAAAGCTGATTGTTGCTTATTTAATCAAGTATCCTGAGCGCTTGTTTTTGAAATTTTCAAAAAACAAATTTGAACCTCAAAATATGTTCGAGTTACTTTTGACATTGAATGAATTGCAAGAAGTCATAGTGATTTTAGAGGATCATTTTTAAAAAAATGTTTATCAAGGCGTTAAAAGAAAAAGAAATTCTGGACAAAGTTTGGTAGTTTATCGAAAAAATCTGAAAATATTCGATTCATGGAGAGATAAAAAACAGTTTGTCTTTTTTTTAAGATCACAACGTAATGTTTATTTATAGTTTATTATATTATATAATTTTTTTTTTCAGATCACAATGTAATGATTGACAACAAATGGAGAGAGGTTTATCAGGTTGTGTGTAGAGAATATTATAATTACAAAATGGATATGGAAACAATGACAGAAGATGAATTTATAGAACGCATCAAGTTTTGTTTTAAATTACGTTACAATATGAATGATGATGAATATTTTTTGTATAACTCTGTTTATAATTTTATTTCGAAATTAATTAAACTGTACACAAAATGGGATTGTCACATGAATCAGTTGATTGATTTTTTTATTTCTGAAGATGCAATCGATATTTTTGCTACTAGATTCAGCAAGGTTTCTCTTGTTATTAAATTACTTAAAGTGCACTATTTGGCCTTGATTCTTGAATGTTGGAAAAAATCACCGAGCATGAAAAATCATTTTGATGAATATGATTTTTGGACGCCTGATCAAATTGAGCATTATGAAAATCAGACGTTTAATGATATTCAAGTGGATCGACATCAGATGCAAGCATTTTTGACGTATTTTAAAAAGCAAAGCGAATATTTTATCAGCGATAGTCATCGTACTAAATTTAATTATGTTCTTGAAGCTAACAATGCGATAGGTTCGTTGTATGAGGAAGAGGACAAAGATGATTTCTGGGAAAAAGTCAAAAATCATTACTTTTTTGGACGCCTTATTATTTAATGATTTTTTTGTAAAAAAATAAATAGTTGTTTGTTAAATTTTTTTTGTAAATAAAAAAGTGATTATTGCAATTTTTTTTCTTTAAAAAATAAGATATTTAAAACATTAAAAAAATATATAATTTTTAAGAATAATATATTTTTTCGTTTCTCAAAAAAAAAAAATAGGATATTTATAAAACATTAAAAAAATATATAATTTTAAAAAATGATATTTTTTTAGTCATTATTAAAAAATTTTTTAAATTTATTTTTTTCTTTAAAAAAAACAGGTTCATAAGAAAAATGTTTGATTTTGTAATGGATATTGAAGCAATTGATTGTGGAGTAAAGCACGAATGGGAAGACTTTTGCATTCGTGAAATAAGCATTGTGAATCGACATTTGACTTGTATTAATTATCATTTGCAAGTATGTAAAACAAAAGAACAAATGAAAGAATTTCATCAACGAAGAGCTGAATATGTCAAGCGCAATATCAATAACCTTGACATTTTTGTATTTAGTATTTACCGTTGTGATGACGTTAAAGAGTTGCTGAAACTACTCTGCAAGGAAAAGAGTGTTATTTATCATAAAGGCGCTATGGAAAAAAACTTAATAGAGTATATTGGTTGCGTTTCGTTTGACATTAACAGTTTGCATACGATTCCGTCAGTGAATAAGGACATCGAATACTTATCTATTAATAAAAGGTTTGGTTGCGGACATCACAGAAATAACTTAAAAATGCATTGCCCTAATTCCGAATGTTATTTTTTTATTAAGAAACTAATTGACACTGGTTACTTTAGTGATAGAGATTTAAAAAGGAGATATAATTTGTTATAATTACTTTATTTTTTAAGAAGAATGTTTTGTAATCATGGATTAAAAAAAATTAAACTATGAAAATAATTTATTTTTAAAATTTCATTTACTTTTTTTCTTCTTTTTTTAGGCATAAATAGCACGTTATTTTTTTTTTGTTTTTTTTTAGAAAAAAATGAATGAAATAAAATCAAATTGTACATCAGCTAACGTCCGTTGGCAAACGCGCATGAAAAAAGATGTTAAAGAAATTTGTACAGCAGCTAACGTCCGTTGGCAAACGCGCATGAAAAAAGAAGATGTTAATGAAAAAAAAAATCATCTTATGAAAACTGTTACATAAATTCAAATAGTGTCTTTTATAAAAATAATGACATAGTGGATGAAGTAAATGACTTTAACAATGATTTTTCCGATTGGGAGTCGGAAGATGAAACTTTAAATAACACTTTTAAAGTATGTAAATAATAACATTTTTAAAAATATGTAAACAAAAAAAAAAAACTATGTATATATAATTTTTTTGTTTATTAAATAATCTTTTTTTACAGTTCATATTTTTGTAGCATTTTTTTCAATTCGCTAAGTTCGTTGCGTTGTTCAACTGGAATTGAGTAAAATTGAGCAATGTTTTTTAATTTTTGATAGTTGTTATAGGTGTGTGTCTTTGTTGATCATCGTCCAAATAAGTTTGCATAAGGTTTGATTTTAAAATGGCAGGCAAATTTTTTAAGTCGTCGTTTGTTAAAAACGGTGTAGCTGGATCCTTTACTAACAGCAAGTTGTTTTGCGATAAAAAAGCAGTCAACGTATTGTTTTTTTAATATCATTTTTGTAAACGTCTTTGTTTATGCCTGAATAAGGAGTCCGTCTTTGACGATACAATGCGCCGGCTGTTCTTTCTTTGACATTTAAACGATCAAAAATTTGAAAATCTTTTTCGTATAACTTTTGCGCTGTTTTGTCTGCATATAACCAAAACGAGGTTTTGACAAAATTAAAAAAATCTGACAAATTTGAAACGCATTCGTTCTTTGTTTTGTTATCTCCTGCAAAAGTAAAATATTGATTAAGAAAACTGTCTATGGTTTCAATTTCGATATCGCTAGAATTAAACCATTGCTGCTTTAGTAAATGGAGAAAATAGAGGATCCACGGTCCGCAAAGCGACGAATCGCCAAGTTGATATGCCAAATCATTAAAAACAATGTTCACGTTTTGAATGTCGTGTTTTTGCGAATAATAAAAACAAAACTTTGTAAACCATTCGTCTTGCGTGTCGCGAAGCGGAAAATGTTTTTTACCTCTAGTATAAAGATGGTCGTTGAAGTTAAGAGTCATTTGACTTAACGCAGTCGATAGCGAGTTTGTTTCGGCATATTCCAAAAGGTCAGGATTGTTTTAAACAGCAATCGGAATTTGTTGAAAAAAACTTTCCTTACCTAAACTGTCAAAGCAAAACATGCTATAATTGTTTAATTTGAGCATCATGCGCCAATGCGTTCTATTTTTTTTAGACGAATCACTGTTGTAGATAAAAAAATCACCGACTTGAAAATTCTGTTTAAATACGCTGTTGACTTGGTCAAAGGGAAAAACGCCTTTAAAATTTTTAAAGTTCTTTTTGCAATATTTTTCCAAACTAAGATCAGTGGTCATCTTTTTTTTCTACGAGATTGGTAATTAGTAGACTGTATACGGCATTGAAAATTTCTTTATAAAACAAAACAGGGTTTTCTATTTTTATTTCGCCAGACAAGAGTCGCTTTGTAAACCCGTTGGAAATTATCACTTCAAAAGCTTTGAAATTTTTTTTATAACAGACATAGAGAGGGTAATAATGTCAGCGATACCGTCAACATTGTCTTCATTTTGTAACTCTTCTAATGAAAATCCATTTGATAGACTAAGCATAGATGTCAACCCTGACCCGTAGGTGATGTTTAAAAATTGCAATTCTTTTTTCATATCGAGTGTATTTTCATTTTGGTATAATGTTGTTTGATTAAATTTTAATTGATGTCTGTCGCACATGCTTTCTTTTGAAATATCAAGACTATTGATTTCATGACTCACTTCGTACCAAAACGTTTTCTTTTTGAGTTCATTTGGTTCGGCTTTAATTAGTCGTTGTAAAACGTGCATCTTTGCATCATTTTTTATTCTTAGTTCAAAATTTTCGATATTGTGTGTTTTCCATAGTTCTAAAATCAAGCAAAAGTTACAAGTTGTTTTTGTCATTTTGTTTTCTTCGCGAATGATTTCCATTATTTAATAACTTCTTTTTTTTTCAAATAAATTTCCTAATAATTTTGAAAAAAAGCCTTAACGTTGCTTTCACTAAATGTCACAAGCATGAATGCACAGAGACAAGACAAAAAAATAAATTCAAAAAAAATGGATTAAACATATAAATACTAATGTTTAATTTATAAAAAAGAGCTGTTTTTTCGAATAGCAGAATGCATTTTTTTTTAAAAAAATGCATAAAAAAACAAATGAAAAAAAAAAAGTTAAAACATGGGCTAGGCCCGATAGAGCAAAATGATACTTGCAAAAAGTTAAATTATCGCATGTTTAATATATCAACTTTTTTTTCTAATAGAAATAAAGTAAGACATTTTTTTATAAAAAGTTGTTTTTTATAAAAAAAAAGCTGTTGAAAAAAAAAAGATATTTTTATATAAAAAAAAAAAGATTTTTAATAAAAAAATGACTCAACAAATTAACAATTTGCAAACGCGATATTTAAAAGTCATCGAAGCTGAATTTGTGAAAAAAGATGAACAAGAACGTCTTTTTGGGATATTGCATACAACTTGGCAAAATAATGTAATTGCAAGACTTTTAGCTATTAATAACACTCTTATCGTAGAAAGACTTGTTGGTAATTTTGTAGATCTGAACTTGGCTATTAACGCTTATGGAAACGCTTTGGGTGCAGGCGCAGATGCAACTCTTGTTGCTCCTCTTCCTGAACCAATTAATGCATATGTTGTGCCTGAAGTTATTCAAATCATTCGAGACTATGCTCTAATGAGTTCTTCCTTGTCAGTTTGTGGACTTGCTGCGTCAATGATGACAAACGCTTAATCAAAATTTTTTTTAAAAATGTAATATATAAATATAAAAAAAATATTGTTAGCATTTGTTTTTTTTAGAAGAAAAAAATAACACGTATTAAAGTTTTTTTTATTTTATTGTATAAAAAATACAATATCTTTTTTTTTTTTACATGGCTTTTTTTATTGCACTTTGTACTGCTAATCCGGTTGTTCCTCCTACTGCTCCAAGTGCAGCGGTTTTTCCAACAGCTAGAGCTGTAGGACCTGCAATAGCTGCTGCAGCAGCAGCTTTAGCTCCAAAAGCGGCAATAATCGGTGCCAACAGGAGCGGAAAAAATCACCGCGTTGTTTTTTCCATTTTTTTCGTTTTATTTTTCGTTCGTTTCCTACTTGTTTTGGTACTCAAATGACCATCCTCGTTTCCTCCTCGTTTGCGAGCCATATTTTTTTTCTTTTTATAACGAATTTTGATAATCGACTAATCGCTGAACACCTTCTTTGCCAATGCTCGATTTGAGAGCTGCGTTTATGATTCTTTTTGCAAAACGTTTGACGGCTTCAAATTTAGGTCCTTTTCCTCGATGCTTTTTTGATTTTTTTGTTTTAACAAATCTGCCTCGTCTATCGCGTCGTTTCATGTCAGATCATGCACGTAAAAAAATATTATTTTAAGTAAGAAAAAACACATATGAGGTTCGCTATAAAAATACTTTGCAATTATTTTTGCAGTATTTCAGCGACAGCTAAATAAATTAAAAGCGACTGTCCTGTTTTTTAAAAACGAATGATTTAAGTGTTGCTTAGTGATTTAGACATCAAGGCTAGATTTTCATTAAATCCTTTTCCGGTCATCACAAATTGACTTTTGTGAAGCATATCAATGCGTACAACTGCATTATTTATAGATGTAGTAAATTTAAGAGTCATCGATGCATTAGATGAACCTAACACGTTAGGCGAGTCCATTTCTGTAACTCTGTTTTTATCTGCAGTAAGATCAAAAGCTAGTACCTCGTTATAAGAATTGAGCCAATAGTCATTTTCAGTTGCCGCAAATTCGCCTACATAATCTGTAGTATAACGTAATATTTGATTTGGCATATCGTTTTCAGAATTTGTGCCGTCATTAATAAATGATAAATATTCTCGATAAAGTTGCTTTCTTATTTTAGGTAACGATGAGTCGTAAGTAAAAGTACTACCGCCTCCTTGTAGAAAGTTGATACGCACGTTGTTAAATGTGACCGTTGCTATTAATTTTTGAGCCATATTTCTAGGTGCTCTGCATCGAAAAATGCTGTGTTCGGCTTGATCTTTACAAAACAGAGACACGCATACTACATGCGGAGTCAAGCTATCTTGTTTAAAAGTATTAAAAGGTATGACCATAGTTTTTGTTTGAGGAGGTACATCAATTGATCGCACTTCCCAATAGTTTTTATGCATTGCTACATATTGTGTGTTAGGAAACGCGTCAATAAATTTATTTATTTCATATGCATACGTGTCGGTCACTTTAACTTCGTTTGCCGTGATGGTCGGGTTATTAAGTCGAAAAGCCATTGCATTCATTGCTGTCATATCAGCTGCGGTGGTTGTAGGCATATTTTTGAATAATTGAGCAAGATTTGTTTCGATTTCTAAAATAACTACCAATTTTAAATTTTTTCCAAAATATTCTCCTAATTCAAAAATATCATCTAAATGATAGAGGGCAATGCTGAATTGGCATCCTGCTGCTGAGCATGCCGGAATGACAAATTGCGCATTATTTAGAGCTTGATAATTTGTCGGTCCAGTTGTAGTATCAGCAATAATAGGAGTATTTGGATCAGTCATATGTTCTAAAGTTGCAGCCCTGCTAACACTTAAACCAAGGTTAGGTGTAGGGCCAGCGCTATCAACTCGATAGTTTGCAGTTTGAGCTGAGTATACGTTATTTCTTTCAATTATAGGTGTTTTCTCTACAGCAACAGGAACGTCTGTGATTTTTTCACCTGGCGACTCGACTTGTTTTGGTATCTTTTGTTTCGCTAGATCATCTTTAAATTTTAAAAATTGGTGATGTTGTTCCTGTTTTTCTTTTTCGAGTTGCTGTTGTAACAGTTGAAGTTGATCGTTTAAGTTAATAAATCCATTTTTTAATTTTGCATTTTTATCTTCTAAATCATATTTGCTTCGATCAACAACTCGTCCGAGCGGATTTAACATATGTCTTGAATTTTTTTTAACAAAACATCTGTTTCTTTTATTGTGAAACATTTTTTCTGATGGTTTTTTTTTTATTTGTTAGAAGCTCGAGGTGTTTATAAAAAAAGATTTTCAATTGAAAGGCTGAATATAAAACGTAAAATTAGGGTTATTGAATGTCGTAGTTTCATCGAATTGAAGAGGTGCCAGATCTGAATTGACGAAGGTTATTTTTAAATTTTTAAAATCGTCAGCGTCATTAATGACAAATGTTTTGTAGAATCCTTCAAAATGCGGTCTAACTGTGTTTTCAAAACTAATTTGAACTACGCTATCTTGAATAGCGAGATAGGGAGCTATGTCAAATGACATAATGACGTTGTCTAAAACTGTGTTATTAACAAACGTCGGAGTTTGCTCTACGCCATCCAAAGTAATTTGCTATCCAAACGTTTTTGTCGGTAGGTTCAAAATTCAATACACGGTTAGAGATGTTTAAAATATTAGCTAGCATGCAGATAAACTTTCTTTTTCCGTTAAGAAGCGTTGACAGGTCACGAACGTTAGCTGCAGACATTTTGAAAGAATACGGATTTTTTTCTACTCCGACCAGTGATCTATCGCGCTCTAAAAGCACAGTTGTTCTTTTGTCGATTTTATACATTGGCTCGTGGAGAGACATCTTGAGGCACTGAATAGGCAAACTTGTTTTCCAGTCTTCAATGATCGAACCGTCGTCTGCTACTTGCAATATTACTCCGCCTGTATTTGAGACACCTCGCACTGTCAATTGTTTCAACGACAACTCTTCTAAATACGATTTGGAACTGTTACTAAACTTAAAATACTTATTGTCGCTCGGAGCAACTTTTCATTCGAAAATCGCTGTCGAATAGTTGACTTTAAGGCTGTTACTGAATATAGGGTCGGCCTCGTCTATATAAAATAAAACTTCTAATTATTTGCCATAGTCAGCTGTCGGATCAATATTTAATATGTCGACATTTTTCATTAACATAAACACATCTTCGGATATAGTAGACGTTGTCTTTGTTTTTATTGTCAGCGGAGGCACAAAAAACTTTCGCGCTGTCCTTACGCTGTGCTCATTGTTAAAAATGTTTGTAAATGACGGCGAAATCCAAAATGATTTATTGCCTGTGCCTACACTAATGTTAGTGTAATCGTACGGAACTTCTAATTCTTTCAAGCCGTACGGTTTATTGCATTGAAGAGGCTCGCTGCCTCCTAATGAATTAGGGAAAAATTGAGGAGTTTTCCATTGAAATTCTTTCCATACCAATTCGTTGCTTGCCAAATAGGGCATGGGCATGTCATTAAATTTAATATTTTCTAAAGCGAATTTGTAAGTAACATAATAATCTTTAGTGAAATCAACAGGAAAAAAAAGTTGTTGCTGCAAGAACATGAAATGATGAGGAGGAAATTGAGGAACACCTGTTTTATCGACTGGAAGATTGTTCGAAATAACATTATTCTTTCGCATGTACGTTCCTACCATATTTCCTAGCAAAAACTTAAGTACGTCTGGAGAATTTTTGTCAGACGTAAACGCGATTGGTAGCGAATCTACACATGTGCGATAAATTGTATCGACAAGAGGGACATAGTCTAAATCGTACCAAGGCAACATGCTTTGAGTCTTATCAATATATTGAATGGCTGTTTTTTTGACAAGCGGATCGTTTACTACATGTTTAATGCATTGAGCAACATTCCATGGTAAGAATTATTTATAATAAAATGCTTGCAATTCTTTGAGTTCAGGAGTGCTAGGCGTCGGTCCGGTACTCTTCATCATATTAGCCAAATATAAATCCATCTTCACTTCGTTAACATAATAGAACGAGTCCAATATGTTGTAACGAACAGGCGCAATGCGGTAAACGATTCTCTTGTTGCTTATTTTAGTCATATTGTAATGAGGTCGCGTAGGATCATTGAGATCTAATACTTTTACATTTGTAGTATTCTTATAATGTTCAACAAATACTAAAAACGGTAAAGCTGCAATTTCAGCTTGAGATTTATTCTGCCAAACGTGTACTGAAGGATCTGTTGGATCTGGTCCAAAAAAATGATAAAATGTTCGCGCCCAATTGAATAATGTTTCATAAGGAGTTGGACCTTGCGTGTCGCGTGTAATGTTTGACCAAGGACCAAAATCAAACGCAACGGGCGTATCAGGATCGCGATCGCTTGAGTGCGAATAAATCATTAGATCAGGTAATGCGAGTTGTCGCTTTGAATTAATCTCCATAGGAAACCATGGATTTGTTTTGTCCCAGCCGCTTGTGTCTTCATAACTGAATTTTGTTCGTCCGTAATGCAAATAAAAATCAGGCGCTGCAGCTTTTGACCAAGTGTATTGTAATTCAGAAGTTGCATTACCGTTGGCATCTTTAACAAATTCAATACCAAATAAATCGTTTCCGAGTGCAGTTTGATAGGTACCTAAAAGTTGCAAAGGTAACAAAAGCGCGTTATTTTTAAATTGATTGTTGACATAGAAAGAGTTAACGTCGAAATATTCGCTGCGTTTCATCACTTGTTTTGCTGAATTTGGTTTGCGATGAGTCAACGGCACTTTAAACCATTTTGAGAACACGTCCACGCCTGGTTGCAGTTTTTGTAACGCATAAAGAAGAGTGCGTGTCGAAGAAACACCGCTAAGTTTTTGAGTGACCAAATCTGTTGCTAAATTTAACGATTCAGTGTAGGCGCCGGCTTCGTTTCCAAAATCCATGTAATACTGTATGCTTCTTAAATAGAAACCATTTTTTATTTCGGTATTGAGTATTCCAATTCGGAGTCCATTCCGCCTTTTTCAAATACAGGCACGAGTTCTGTACTTATCATGCGTCGCATGTAATCGTTCACTAATTTTCTTAATTTGTACTGATCTTCTGTTAAAACTATAATGTTTGCAGGTAGTTCCATTTCCTTGATGTGTATAATAGTGTCCTCTTTAAATGTTAAAGCCGGTTAGCTAGGCAAGGAGAGCGGAATTTTAAATTCGTTGATGCTATTCCAATGTTCTGTTGTATCATTAAATAACGAGTCGCCTGAATTAGTTTTTGAAAAAAAAAAGTCATTTCTCTTATATTTTCCTTTATATAACTCTTCTAAATACAAACTCATTTTTTTTTTACAAATTTAATTTATCAAAAAATTCGGTTTCGTATTTGTTCAAGTTAGAGTAATAGTCTTCTTTTCTATCTCTTATATAGGGAGTAATGTTAACGCGTTTTAAATAGTACACTTCTTTTTCGTCGAGCGCGTTCGCTACTTTATACAAATCAGGCGGACTATAAAAATTGTTTGCAACATCGTTATTGCGAATAACTTTTACAATATTATAAATGTTCTTCAAATCCCACTTTGAAACTACATTGGTGCTCGCATTTGCAAATTTAAGTCGCGGGTCCGTATTGAAATTTCTTTTGTACACTTTCATACCGAGTAGCAATGGTTTTAAAATAGGTAGTTTTTTTTTCAACGTTTCGTCTTTTACTCGATACAAATTTTGACTTTTAAACGTCAAACGAGCTTTCTTTTGATCTTGAAAACTATCAAGCATGCGCAAAGCTTCACCTTGTTTTGTATCTAAATTCAATTGTTCAGGCGTGATGCCAGACACTGTACGTTTTGATTTGTTTAACTTTTCTTCTACAAGCGGCAAAAAACTTGTCCAATCTGTCTTGTCTGTCAATTTTTTAGCGAGTCTTAATTTTTGATATATATCTTTGAGGCGCCGAATAGCGTTTTCAGCAAGATAAGCCTTTTGCAGATTTTTCGATGAGAAATGCGTAATTTTATTTTCATTACACCACGCTTCAAACTTTTTGTTATAAAATTCGCCACCTCTGTCGGTTTGCAAAGAGACTTCTTCTTGTCTGTTCATGTGTTCGAATAAGCTTTTTAGAGCAACAAGTATTTCTCTTGCTGACTTTCCGATGCTGGCTTTGAAACGAAAAAACTCGCTGACACCGTCAACGAGAACAACGCAATAGTTGCAACGATATACTTTTTTATCCGTATTAAAAACACTCATGTCGGTCAAATCGCAATGAAAATATTGTCCTGGCAAATTATAACTTTTTTATGCGTGCGATAACTGTACGGTGTTTGTGGCTCTTCTAACTTGCTCAACACATTGGTCACTTTAAACAATAACGACATTTCGCTCCATCTTTTTATTAATTTGTTATAGGGTTCGTTTTCTTCTCGAAATTTTCTAATGTTATCGAACAGTTTTTGATCTTGGGCACTTTTGCTGCTGTTTTGCAATGCTAACAAGTTTTTTTTGATTTTAGCAATCGTGTTCAGGCCAAAAAGCGAACTTTGAATGGTCGTCAACGCTGAACTCACAAGATCATCAATCTGATCCATTTTTTGATAAACTGAAAGCTGCTGATTTTCTTGCAATTTCTGCCTTTAAATCGTCAATTTGCTTTCGTGTATCCGGCAAATATGTTTCCTCGTCGACCTTTATAGGGTTTCTTACGTCTTTAGGATCAACATAATCTTTATTTTTGAGAGGAGTGGACTTAGAAAAATTCTGACTTGTGTCCGTGTTAAAACTGCTTTCCGGTTTGTCAAAAAACTGAAGTCGCTGACGAAACGTTTCAGATGTTTTTTGACTTTTTTTTTTTTCGGTTATCTTTTAGTTTTTTTATAATGCCATTATAAAATTCGTCAACTGTAGGAGGATTATAAACTCGTTTCATTTTTCTTCAAAAAAAAAAACTAATTTTTTTTTTATAATTTTTTATTTATTCCATAAGTATTATAAAAGTAAGTGCGCGCGTGACATATAATAATGTCAGACGGAGCGCTGCTTTTAAAAGCATAAATTTTAGAAAAGTACATATTGACAATGTTGATAAATTTGCGAAAGTCCAGCGAATTGAAATAACGTAAAAGCGTATCTTTGTGAACGCTAACATAGTCTATTATTAAGTTATTTCTTTCTTGGTTTTTGAAATGTTTTTCTTTTTAACTTGCCTAATTCGTCTTCTGTCGAGTACGGAAATAACATTTCTCCCAAAAACAACTTGATGCACGAATCAACATAGTCTTGGAACGCTTTGATGATATCGTTTCGTTCGTCGTTCGTAAAAAAATCACAGGACAGCATGAACGACGGATTGAGTTTCTGTACAAAATGACCCATGTACACGATGATATCGTTTTCGGTTAGGATTTTTCTTTTTTTTAAATCAGGAATAAAAAGATTACTTCGCGCAGCCAAACTTATTCTTCGCATGGCTTTTTTCTTGTCTATTTTGCATTGAAGTTCCGTCTCTTTATACTCGTAGGTAATGACACGATCAAGTTCTTCTTTTCTTTCCTCTTTGCTATGCGGTTCAAGATCGACTAAAGATTTTTTTTCAAGTTCGTTTAATCGTGTAATTTCTTTCTTGACCTGCGACTCGTCGCTTTGAAGTTCGCTAACAAGCCAAATATCAAGATCTTCAATGGTCTTAAACATCACTGTCGTTGTTACTCTCGCTACTGCTACAACTACTGCTCTCTGAACTTGAAAAGCGTCTTTTTTTAAGTTTTTTATTTACAAATTCAAGTTTTCTTTTTTTATTATCTGAAAAAACAATAGGTTCATTTTCATAATCAGGGGGTCTGTCATCATCTAATTCTTAGTCTTTTTTAATTAAATTTTCTAATTTGTAAACATTTTTTTTGCATAATACACGAATGTAATTATGGTTTACAAAGGTTGTCCACGGTTTGTTTTCAATTTTTGTTTGCGTATACTCATAGTCAGCTTTGCCGTTGCTAGCGATCGGTACGTAAACAATTTGCACGTCAACATTGTCGATTTGACTTCGTAACTTTGCTGTATGTTCTCGGAACAATGCTAAATGATCGTGTTTTGTTCGATCAGCTGTGATTTCTTTTAAAACATGCACCGCTGAATTTCGATTACGATTACATGACGGAAATTCTTCTGCGAGGATGCGATTGATTTCAGGCGACTCGTTAAATGCAACTATCAATTACCAACTAAAGTGTTCCACTTAGTATTTTGTTTAAAAGGAATAGCATGAAAACAACTTATAGTGCCTATTTGCAAATGAGAACCGCTTGTGATCAAATTGCTATACTGTTAAATTTTTAAACAGTCATCTTGGATATCGTCAAAAATAAACACTGTTTTTGTTTTTCTATTGTTGCTATCTTGTGTTTCGTAGGCTTCCTGTTGAATTTGCAAAAGGCTAGCAATAATGTCGTCCAAAGACTTCTTTCTGTCGAGCTCGTGAAAATAAACGCTTTTTATTTTTGAATAGTCGCTTCGACACACGCGTTGCCATTAGTGTTTTTGCTCCTTAGCCAGCTCGCGTTTATTAATCAAGTGATAATGTCTGGCTTCGAACTTTCCGTTCATTACAATGGAGCGAGTCAATTTGCTTTTGCCTGAATTTACAGGACCTACGATAAGCACATTGCCCTAATAAACATCGACTTGTTCCTTGAAAATGTCATACTTTTCAGAAGGCAGTTCTTTGTCGACAATTTCGCTAGATTTATTGAGCGGCAAAGGAAATCCTCTTTTTTGACACAGTGCCTCGTAAGCGTTTTCCATTTTTTTTTTCATAGTTATGAAAAAAAAAACAATTACAAAAAAAAATTTATTTAGTATTTTCTTGTATCGATTTTAAAATAGGCAACGCAAAGCGTCTCATAAAGACGTCTCTTTTTTGTAAATCAGGACAAGCGTTTATCATTTGTTTTTTAATTCAAACAATTGGCGTAAGTGCTCGTCGCTGCACATTTTTGCCATGTCGTTCTTGACTGTTTGGTTTAATTTTCTCAAAGCACGCAATCGAATATCGCCACGAATCAGTCCCAACCCGTTTTTGCATACGTACAGCTTTGAGTTGACTTGATTCATAAAATTTAAGTTTTTCTCGCACAATGCGATGCTATTAGTTGAAAACTGGAGTCGATTTTGTTTAAATAAAGTGCTCGATCTGTTCAAGCAGGATCTGGTGCTGTTAAAATAGTTTTCTAAAACAAACAAAGAAAGTCCGTTGACATAATGCGACGATAACAAATGCTGTTGAGGAAAACCTTTAGCTCTAAATTTGTGCGAGTCGTCTACAAACGTCACTTTATAACATTTAGCTGCAAGAGCTATCACAAAAGTGATAAGTTTATTAGGTGATTCGTTTTTTAAGCGATGGGTCATCTTTTGATAACGAGTAGAATAAAGTGGGTGATGTTTAGGATAATTCGAGTAATCCATCATGCTTTCAAAATCCTTGTCGTTAGCTAATACGTTTTCAACTTTTATATCAAAATCTTCACAGTGATCTCCGTATATACTAATATACCGCTTTGCGTTGCCTATTTTAAAATCGATACAAGAAAATACTAAATAAATATTTTTTTGTAATTGTTTTTTTTTTCATAACTATGAAAAAAAAAATGGAAAACGCTTACGATCTCCGTATATACTAAAAAATAGAGAGTCCGTATCTGTTGCAACAAGCTGACAAAAAATGTTCTCTTTCAGGAGAGCTCTTTTAATAACGCTTGCAAAAACAGTAACACTTTTTTTAGCGTGCCCTAAAATGCCACAAGCTACTTAGCGCAAGCTATCGTTTAAAACATTTCTTTTTGTGGTGATCAAACAGAATGCTTCGTTTATTTTTTCGTTTCTCAGAGCGATTGACATTGCTTCAAACTCGTTTATTGTTTTATCAGGTGAATACACACTTTTTGTATCAAAATGAAATATTTCAGTCAATATTAAATGCTTATAAATACTCGAATAAGAATCAATTCCATCGCGACGAATTCGTTTATCACTTAAATCAATGCATACTTGCTATACATCGTGCACGTCTAAAAGAGTTGTTAAACTGGCAGGCAAATAGGTTTCAATTTCTAATATACCGTTTTCTTTTAAATAATTTACTGCTTCGATTATAATTTGCAAACTTTTCTCAGACACTTTTGCTTGTTCACTATAAACTTGCAATTTTTAAAAGTTTCGCTCTTTCTCGCTGTCCAGCCATAATGCCCGTTAATCATCAATTTAAAAGATCCGTCTTTTACTTTATCACCGACAGCGTTTGCTTCAGCTCTATTTTTCGATAAACTGCTCACAAATTCTTTTGCTAAATTATAACGAACAACACCTACAACAGCTAGTATTTTAACTATAATAACATGTTCATGTTTAGTCATCCATAGAAGACGATCCAAAGATTCGTCAGTTTCGTGCTCGTCTAATTTGTAGACGAGTCTTTCGCCTTTATCGACCGCTATTCGAAAAGAATTGGAGCGAGTGTCCCATTTTCGTTTGTCTAAAATTTCGCTCGGTGACAAATCGCATATCGAAATGCTGTCGCGTTTAGTACAAGGCGAAATACAACCAGTGAGCCAGTGATAGCGATCGTCAATTTTAATAACGCATCTTACAAGTGCGCTTTTAACAAACGAACCATTACTTTCGCCACCGTAAACATCAGCTACTTCTTGCAACGTTTGATTATGATATTCGATAAAACTACGCATAGCAATCGGTAGAAGCAGTTCTTGGGCGCCAGCATACTGACGATTTTCATCCATTATCAAAATTTTATTCGACACATTAGATTGTTCATTTAAAACATTTTCAAAATACGAAGTGTCTAAAGCGACGCTCTGTGTGTCGTTTGTAGACATGCCTCCTTTCATGCATTCTTCAATCATACGATGATGTTCTTTAGAAGGAGGATGCTGAATGGCGATATTGCCAATATACGAATTCATTTTACTTGAAAAGGAAAAAGAAGAAAGTTGTGAGATGGCATGAAAATGAAGTTCGTTGTAAATTTTATTGTCAAAATCAAATAAAACAAATCCAAAGCGATCGTGTCAATGACATTATAAATTTCCAACAAAGTAGAGTATTTTTTCAAATCTAACATTTCCACATGGCTAACACGTTTTCATAAGGTTTTTTTAGCGCAACACGTTCATCTTCTTCGTTTTTACATCGACTCAATTTGTTGTGTAAAAAATCTTTGATAGGCGGGCAACACGGGTTATCGTCAACGTCGACGAGCGGCTCTTCCAAACTTTCATAACTAGTTTTAGAATAAGGAAAGCAACTTTTTCCTGTAAAAAACTGAGTTCCTTCGACATTGCTAATCAAGTCAGCTCCTCGTTGATGCGAAACAGTTTTTGTTTCAATCAAATATTGTATAACCAACAAACCTACTTGTTCTTTAGTTTTTGTGTCTAAATTACGAGTAGCATCTGCTAGCGACGTGTTTGTAATACGATAACTGTCTTTAAACACACAAAAATCCCCAAACGATAACGATTTAGTCTTGCTCATGTTGTTAGTAATAAAAAAAGAATGTTCTAACGACAGTCGTTTGACGATGTTATCAAAATCGCATAAATCAGGATCGTCTTTATGTGACCACGGAAAGCTGCAAAATTCTTCAAGTGCTTATTAATCATTACACTGTGATCGAAAGGAGCATTGGGCGAAAAAATGTCCACGCGAGGTTTTTCAACTCTGCCATATTGTACATTGCAATACGAATGCGCCAACCCCAATACGGAACCAGTCCAATGGTCGTGATCGTTAACTGCATGATCGATATAGCGATACACGAGAGATTGCAAATATGTTTCCAGGGTTGCTTATTATTGTTGACATATTTGCTTGGGGTTTCTTCAGTCATACTTAAACTTCCTGCCACTAGACAATGGTCCCATACTTGTCCCATTTTACTAACACTACTCGTAAAATCAAAATACTTTAAAACGACTGAATAGTAAGAAACAAAATTTCATTATAAAAAAAAAACGAATCGGATAACATGTCTTCAAACCTTTCTTCCTCTAATTCAAATCTTCTTCGAACTGTATTGACTATTGCTAATAGTGTATCATTGCTGACCATCAAATATTCACACAAACTTCCATTTTGACTATTCGTATATGGTAAATATTCACACAAACTTCCATGTATCGACTATTCGTATATGGTAGAAAAAGGTAATTGTTTCTATATGAGTTTTTTAGTATCGTTGGTGCAAATTAAGAAGCAATGGTTTTCCCCTAACGATTGTCAGGAAAGTTTAGACGAAGAACGACTTATAGAATATGCAACAAATGATTGCCTAGACACAAAAGAACAACTGGAATGGTTTAAAATAAGAAGTTTTTAATATAAGTTATGAATGTTTATCTATTCTTTTAGATGAAATAAGTGAATGGTTGGTTTTAAACAAGTTTAACTTCATTTTTAGTCATTTTTAAGTGGTTACCTAAACCGGTGAAGGTGCATTTAAAATTCGAGAAAAGAAATCGTTTTCAACGTGTAGCCTATAAACGCTTTACAAAACTTTATGAAAGTAAAAAAATCTTTCGCGATGATCAAGATCAACATCGTGTTTTTGCAAACGAAATTGAGCGAGTAGAAAGTAACGAAAATTTAAAACGACAAAATACTACTCAATCAATGTTGCTAGATAACAAAAAGGCATGCATTGCGTTTCCTTACCTAACTAAACGCTTTCAATATCGATTTGAAAATGCCTTTCAGGGTTATGTATGTGATTTTTGTCAAAATTGTTATGATAGTCATAGAGGGCATCGAACATGTGCAGAATTTTATAAGGAAAACAAACTTGTTTATCCGCTAAAGAAGCGTTTTTACAAACCTCAACAAGTTCTTTTCTATCAATCTTGCAACTGTTTTCCTTTGTATACTACGTTTGATTGTGAAACTGAAACACGCAACGGGCAATTATTTTATTATTTTCACAGTGTGATTCTTTTTTGTACAAATGAAAAGTTGAGTGCTGAAATTTTTGGTTACGATACTCAAGGCAACGTTTTGAGAGAATCAAGCATGTTTGGATTCACGTGTTGACACAATACGCGACTTTCAAACAAATAAAAACATGCAAAAATGCGAAAAAGATAAAGCAAATGCTTTTCGATATTCTCCTTGCTTGTTACTTGCAAATAGTTTGAACTAAAACGACTAAGACTGAAATGATTCATTTTGCTAATATTACCGAACAAAATGTAAACGACAGTAGCATGATAAGCATCTTTGCATTGGTTCACGTTATGATTGCTTGACAAAATGGTTTTTTCATAAATGCGTTTGTACACACTCAATTTACATATGGCACATTTCGGAAGCTCTTCATCAAATAATTGTTGTCTTTCGCTCCGCGAAATACGAAGCAAGTGATTTTCTTTTAACTTTTCATGCATTAAAGAAATAACTACATAACATAAAGCGAAAAGATCAAAAACACGTAAACTCTCCGACAAGTCCGACACATCTTCAACTTTTTGCTAACGTTTTAAACGAACTACCTCTAATAACGGATTCACGTGTTGACGAAGAGACCAAGGTAACTTTTGAAACAAAAATTCCATACTCTCTTTCGTATTTAAAAAAAACATGCTTGATTCTCTCAAAACGTTGCCTTGAGTATCGTAACCAAAAATTTCAGCACTCAACTTTTCATTTGTACAAAAAAGAATCACACTGTGAAAATAATAAAATAATTGCCCGTTGCGTGTTTCAGTTTCACAATCAAACGTAGTATACAAAGGAAAACAGTTGCAAGATTGATAGAAAAGAACTTGTTGAGGTTCGTAAAAACGCTTCTTTAGCGGATAAACAAGTTTGTTTTCCTTATAAAATTCTGCACATGTTCGATGCCCTCTATGACTATCATAACAATTTTGACAAAAATCACATACATAACCCTGAAAGGCATTTTCAAATCGATATTGAAAGCGTTTAGTTAGGTAAGGAAACGCAATGCATGCCTTTTTGTTATCTAGCAACATTAATTGAGTAGTATTTTGTCGTTTTAAATTTTCGTTACTTTCTACTCGCTCAATTTCGTTTGCAAAAACACGATGTTGATCTTGATCATCGCGAAAGATTTTTTTACTTTCATAAAGTTTTGTAAAGCGTTTATAGGCTACACGTTGAAAACGATTTCTTTTCTCGAATTTTAAATGCACCTTCACCGGTTTAGGTAACCACTTAAAAATGACTAAAAATGAAGTTAAACTTGTTTAAAACCAACCATTCACTTATTTCATCTAAAAGAATAGATAAACATTCATAACTTATATTAAAAACTTCTTATTTTAAACCATTCCAGTTGTTCTTTTGTGTCTAGGCAATCATTTGTTGCATATTCTATAAGTCGTTCTTCGTCTAAACTTTCCTGACAATCGTTAGGGGAAAACCATTGCTTCTTAATTTGCACCAACGATACTAAAAAACTCATATAGAAACAATTACCTTTTTCTACCATATACGAATAGTCGATACATGTGTTTCTTAATTCAAATTGACTAATGTACGACGGACAAAAACGAAACAATTCTGCTTGATTTTTCTTTTTTAAAAAACGACTTACAAAGGCAAGCGATCGTCGACTTAATGGAACATGTTCGTATTGTTTTCGGATCGGATCGTCTTGTATTCGTTTGAGATATTGTTGAACCATTTTTAAATTACGTTTTGATAACGAATTGGCACACAAAGCCTTGTTTCGATAATCATACTTTTTTATTTTATACTAAAGTGTATCGCGTGCGCCAATAATAGAACTTCTTATTAAGACAAATCGTTCAGTACTCATTCCACCGATGATTTGCGCTTGAAATTGGGATAAATTATACAAAACAAATCCACTGTCTATATGAGAATTGTGACGGCTCCCTTCTACATTAACATGCACAAGTTCTTCAATTTTTTTAGAAATTTTCAATGTTCGAACATAATGCACTGGAGATCTAAATATTGATTTTTCAAGACGATATCCGTCCGCTTCTGACCAATAAAACATGACCACTGTCACAAAACCAACTAAAAAATTTAGACTTTCTGGCATCTGTCCCTTGGTTCTGCTCATTTCTTTAAGAATAATATCTCTTGTTTTGTTTTCGATAAACACACGGACGTCGTCCGACGTCATTTGATCAGAAACAATTAAATCATTGACGCCGCTTTCATCCGAATAGTGTTTCGATGTCCATAAAATTTTTTTATAATAAACATCATTATTGTGTTTTTCTTCACTGATTTCTTTTTTAAATTTCATTTTTTTACTCTAAAAAAATTTTTTTATTGAACAAATATATATAAAAATAAAAACTTATTTTCTCACTAAGTAAACCAATTTATCTCAATCTTAATAATCATCATAAAAAAATTTTTTTTTTAAAAAAAAATTCTTACAAATTTTTTTTCTTCGGTTAAAAAACTTTTTTTTTTTTACAATGTATTTTTTATTGTTTTTATACAATTATATTCCTTGCATACAGCCAGTTGAACCGAATCCACCAATTCCTCTTCCTGTGCTTGTTAACTCCTCTTCTGGACCAACAATGAAAAGTTGAGGCGAAAAACATTGCAAAAATACTAATTGAGCTATTGCTAAATATGTTTTAACTACAAACTCACGGTCGTTATTGTTCTTTAACAAAACACAGATTTCTCCACGATAATCGCTATCAACAACGCCACCTTCTACTGTTATTCAAATACCAGTGGGAATTTAACAGTTGCTCGCTTTATTAAATACACATCTTCCATAGCAAAAATGTCAAACCCAACGCTACCTTGTGTAGCTCGTATTGGCATTTTTGCCGATCCTTTCAATGACATAAACATTTTTTTAGTTTTTTTTCTCTAAAAAAATTTTTTTTTAATTAATAAAAAAAATTTAAATTTTATATATGGTTTTTTTTGGTAAAAAAAAAGTTATATTTGATAATACAAAAAAAAGAAATTTAACAAAAAAATTTTTTTTTAAATTAAATTGCAAATACATATAACGTAGGTTAGGCATATTTAAAATATCAGTCAAAGATATATCTTTACAGCTTCGTAATCTACAATGTTTGTTATGATGTTTTGTATCTTCTATTTGACAATCGTCAAGGTAACAATTAGCATGCACTAAAAAATTATTAAATAATTCAATCATATCATAATGAAAGCGTTGTTCTTCCAAATCAGTAGGCGACAAGAAACTACTTGTTAGTAACTCATAATGGGATTTTTTTTTAAATAAATTTGCTGCAGATAAATGTAACGAAATATCAACCATAACTTTTCATATTTGTAATACGCTGTTGGATGCACGTAAAATGCTTTTCGATGCGAAAACACTTTAGAAGCTTTTTGTAATTTTGTAAAAATCGAATGGTTTAATGATTTCCAAGTAAGCGCAAATAAATTAGTTAAAGTAAAGTACTTACTCGGTGCTCTCACTTTTTCCAAACTGCAATCTAACTGTTCAACATCTTCGTAACTCATTTTTCCGTACAAAAAATAATTAAAATACGACATTGTTTTAACAAAGCTAGTGATATATGTAGAACATAGTCTACCATGTGTTCTTCCATCTCTGCATTTCGTTCGCAAGTTATCAATTGTTTTACATAAATCCAGTCCTCATGAATATCGGGTATATCATGAATATCCATATCGTGTCGACAATTCAATATAAAATCTTTTATAAAATCCTGCACATCAGCTGCATACCTCCATTCTTGACACACAATCAAACAACGTTTTAAAAGTATTTGCTTAAGCACACTAATCGATTGCCTTTTTACTTGAAACATTTTTTTAAACTAAAAAAATGAATAATCTTTTTTCTTTTTTTTAATTCCAAATCGCTTTCCGTTTTGTTTTTATTTTCCAAATTGTTTTTATTCCCCGAATGTGTTTTTTCGTATCGAAAGCCAGTAAAAGGTTGAGTATATCTTTTTGTTATTCCTTCTTCGTCAACAACATAAAATGATATTATTTTTTCTCTTACAGACATTTTTTATCTTTAATAAATAAGTAAAAAAAAATATTTTTTATAAAAAAATGAAAAAAAAATTATTTTATTTTATTGTAATAATTAAAAAAATGTAATAAAAAATGTATTAAATAAAGAAACTAATGTTAAAAATTTATTAATAAAAAAATAGTAAATATATTAAAAAAGAAAATTAAAAAATACAATTTTTTTTATTTTTTAATTTTTTTTTTCATAATAACATAATAACATCTGGGATTCACATGGGATACTAAACATTCAGTTTTTGCTTCACTCGGTTATTCAAATGTTGATGAAAAAATATCAAACTTTAGAGCTGTTGTTCAAACTCTTATTCAATCTGGAATCCGATTTGCCCACCCCAGTTCTATTTCCTATATATATAAATCATTGGCAGTCCCCACCTTAACTAATGGTATAGGGCTATGTGAAAATAATCCTGGTCTGGTGAAAAAGCTAGATATAATTGGAGGGAGTGCGCTAAAATCGTTTTTAAATGTTTCAAAAAATAGTAAAAACTATAAGAATTTGTTATTTAAAATCCAGGAAATTTCAAAAAGTGTTCAACAAAATAAGTTAAACTTGTTCCTATGACTTCTTAATAACAAAACAACTGCAGACATTATCTTTTCACAACTGCAACACCCGTTATTTCAACATTCGTTTGTTAGTGATATTCAGGAACTATGCCATCTTAAGATATTAAATTTTCAAAACCTAATTCAAAATAAAAAGAAGGTAAAAATACCACTTTCTAAAAGTAAAATTCCTTCCGAAGTTGAACGAAACTTGAAGTATGCAATAGAGTGCTGGAATGCAAAAGAGCAAGGAGGAGTTTTCAAGCAAATTCTGGAAGAAAACGTTTTTAAGCAAAGTCATCCGAAATAACTTTCTTATTTTTTTCTTTTTACCTTGTAAATTGGGTGTTAAATAAATAAAATAATAATAATAATAATAAACAAAAACAAAAAAACTAAATATATTTTTGCAATGCATTTTTTGCTGTTTTTGTAATGCTGACATCGTGGGCTTTCTCAATTGTTTTTAAAGCAAAACCCATCGCCTCTTGAGAAACAACTCTCCAATCCGTCGGTGTTACAATTTTATGAGTCACGTCTTGTATGCCTAATTTATATTGTCGCACTGCTTCAAAAATAGGCTTTGAATGTAACTGCCCATCAATATACGATTCCAATTCCTCATTTAACAAATTTCGAGTATAAAAAGAACACTTTCTTTCGCTGTCAAAATAACTTCGTTTGTCTATCATATACTTTGAAAAAGCAAAATGCCTCTCCTGTTCTGCTAACTGGATTTCATGCACAACCTTCAACATCTTTTTGACTAGTCTCGCATTTTTTCTACTTCTTATTAAATTATACTCAATAACGCACTTATCAATACAATTATCACATAAATGTTGCGGTTTTTCAATTTTATCATCTACCAACAAATCCATTAGATTTTTACCTAAACACTTTTTCCGTTTGTCTTTACTTTTAAAGGATTTGTACACATCATTTGAGGTTTCATCTAAAGGATTTTTACACATCACTTGAGGTTCCATTTTTTTGTTTCACCTTCAAAAAACTATATTTAAAAAAATATAAAATTTTATTTTGTTTGCATAAAAAAATAATTATAAAAAAATATATTAACTAAAAATTATTAAAAAATTATTTACCATAAATTTATTAATTTTTTTTAAAAAAATATTTTTTTTTTTTTTTTTTTTTTTTAAAAAAAAGATACAAAGATAATAAAAAAAATTATTTTAAAATATGTTTTCACATTTTAGTGATGCCGTATTCATTGTCATATGTTTTTTTATTCAAAAGTTTAGCAGCACAATCACAAGCTTCGTTAAAACTCGATACATTTTCGTCGCCTAAAAAATCCTTTGAATTTTTTTTCAAGTAAAGTATAAACAAACACCATATTCCACATAATTCTATTTCGTCTTTACTTTTTAAAAAATCCTTGCTTTGCATAAACAAATCCTTGCTCATACCATCTTTCCGACAGTTAGTTTCGCAACAAAATGAAAAAGTGTACTTTAAAACACACTGCCATATAAAAGCAAGATAACCACCTCTCAACAAACTTATCACTAACGGTGGATTACCATAGCAATTTGCAAAAACATTAACACCATACGCGCAACCGTCTTTATTTTGGTAAATAGAAGCTGGATCCAAAATTAATTCAATTAAACAATCTATTTTTTCAAATCTATTGAATCTCGATCCATGAACACGATTACAAGTGCTATCCAATAAATTTAAAATGTAACGGTAAAGCGACATCTCGTAATAGTAATAGTCATCACTTTGAGCGTTTTTTCAAGGACGAAATGTAATATTCACCTTTCTTTTCCTCAACTCATAAACATATTGAAACGTTCTAAAAATACCTTAAAATCTGTCTCTGTGTAAGGGTTAGGAATAGTATAAAGAAAAAAATAGTTCGGTAGGCTTCATCATGAAATTCATCAGAATATGTTATGTTTTTTAACATTAACAAACTTGTCGAATAATCTGTGTACGAATAAACACTACCTAACTTCTTATATTTTGTTTGACGAAAATATTCTGCAGCTATGTCATAAATGCATCCTGACTCGCCAATCAAAATAAAATATTCTAAAAAAGAACAAGGCTCATACGAACAGTTTCCAAAAGGAACGCATAACTCGCTCGAATGTGACATTAAAAATCTTTTTAATGCAAA
>NC_061162.1:54804176-54861858 GCF_022113875.1 Hydra vulgaris | reverse complement strand
ACTCTTTCTAATGTAGTTATTCACATAACGAGAAGTCAATTTACGTGGCATTTGTTTTATGTGGCTTTGTCGAGAGCGCAAACACGCAAGAGTGTATACATTATTGCTCAACCGTCTTTTTTTCAAACTTTTTAAAAAAATATTAATATACATTCAGCTGTAAAAAGTTTTTATTCAAATTTAGTTAAACCTACGCCTGAAGAAAATGATTATAAAAAACGTATTAAATTACAAATGTGTGATTTGTTTATTTTTTTTAAAAAAAATTGTATTTAGATTTTTTTTAAAAAAATGTAAATTGATATCATAAAAAAATGTTTATTCCTTTTTTTAAAAAAATATATATATACAGATTTTTTTGTTGAATTTTTTTGGCTTATTTAAACCTTTTTTTAATTTAGAATAGTAGTTATTACAAAAAAAAAATAATTAGAAAAAATGAAAACTTTGCAAGAAATTATCAAAACAAAACTAGCCATGGACTACTATCATCAACACTTTGCAACACCTTTTTGTGGCTATTTTATTGATCAACATTCTAATAAAATTTGCACATTATTTCGTTTATCTGCTTATGTTGATTTTATTAAAAGTTTACGCGAACATGACTTTTATGAAATGCAATTTTTATGTGGGGAATTGATTAAGACATATGAAACTCATTATTTATCACTCATTCAACAAGATTGGTTAATGGCAATTAAACCAGATCCAAATTTTATAATTAATCTTAAAGAACTTATGGTTTTTATAACACATTGCATTTTCTATATAGAGAATAAATTTTTTATATGTCCAGATTTTATTTTTAAATATAGTGTTCCAACAAACGTTATTTTTAAGAAATGATATTTTGATTTTTTTTAAAATATATTTTTCCAAAATTATATTCAATGTAATTTTTTTATTGAAAATTCACATAATTAATATTTATCGTTTTGTTTGTGCGTGCCTACCTTTATTCCACAACAAAGTACACGTCCGAGTTATGTTTTAAACGACGAAACAAATCGGCTACGTATCTTTTGTTTTCCTCTTGTTCTTTTATATATTGTACAGAATGTCGCACAGATTTTTTGTCTCGAACCATTTTTTTTTAAAAAAAATTAAAAAATACATGTGAAATAAATAAATTTTTTTTTTTTTTTTTACTTTTTTATTTAACATATTTTAACGGTTTATATATATATTTTTTAACACATTCAACGCTCACCTCCTTAACACCTCTTAACACCTGATAACGCCTATTTTCACACACACTGATTACACCAATAACATTGATTTTTTTTAGCTACCTGCTTAACACTTGATTTAGAGTTTTTATATTTTCGCCCCCCTGCCTCCTACCCTGACGCCTACCCTTACACCCCTTTTTGTTTACTTTTTTATACTACCTCACTTCTTAGTTTTTTTAAAATTCCCCCCTCAAGTTTTGTATTTTTTATTTTTAATTCCTCCCCTCCCCTTTTTTTATAAGAGGAAAAAGTTTCTTATTTCTTTATTTTTTTTTTTAATTACTGGTGTACTGATATCATCATTCAGAGTTGGACAATAAACTTGGATCATATGACAATCCGTGCACATATGACAATGATCAAACGCTTTTTGGTGTTTTTCTGCCAAGTTTTGATAGGTGACACACGGCCACACCTGTACATGAAAACACGTATCATCGTTTAATGCTCGTAAGCATATATCCCTAATACAATTTTTACCCCAGAAATGATTGTTAACAAATTCGTTATGAATGTATTCGGTATCTAACAACCAAATCTAAAAAAAGTAACAAGATTTTTTAATAAAAATGAGACGCATTCTTTTTTAAAAATTTTTAAACATGTATAAAAAAACAAAAAATAAGTCTTTTTTTAAAAAAATTTAAAAAAATGAATCGAGTTGATAGCATCATTGAAAAAAATCAAAACAATTGCGCTGTTTGCGCATTAGATGAAATAGCCAAAAGGTATCAATCTCAAGAAAACAAATCTGGAAACTCTTCACCTTCATCTCTAGTTATAGACGAGAAACATTATGAAGACGAAGGTTCAAACACCTTTCTTGAAAATATTTTAAATTCCAAGAGAATCACATTGAATTCTTATTCCATTGAAAAATGTTTTAAAAACAGTAAATTTAAAAATTTACTTGACCAACCGCAATTATGTCAATTTCACTTGAATAAATTTGACAACATGGAAAAAGATCATCTTGACGAAAACCTTATAGCCGAATATTACAAATCTAAATTGAAGGTTTTTTTTACTCGAAAGAGACGTTAAACCTGTTGTACAATTTATAGGTGATCAAACAGACGGTTTCATTGATAATTTTACAGCAAAGATATTGCCTACCGCTTCAACTATCATAGAAAAACTAGATGGCGTTTTAAAAAAGAAAGCTGTTAAACGAAACATTGAAGGAATCATAAAAGGTGGCACGTCCGATAAAAAAACATTATTTTGTTAATATTTTACACGCCATTGTAACATTATTTATTTCTAGTTATTTTAGTTTAGAAAAAGAAGAATAATGTGTACTAACGATTCTTTGTCTCGTTATTTTAATAGTGAACCCTTTTTGAAAGATTATTTTATAGGTGTTTACGCTTTTGAAGAATTAAGTCAAACTCAAACACACGTTGGCATTATAAAACGTATGGTAAAAAACGGATCTTTTTTCATATACAATAACGAAACTAGCAAAGAAAATGGAGAACATTGGAGACTTTTACTTAAATTAGACGCTAACCATTTTTTTTGCTTTGACAGTTTAGGTAATGAAAGCTGTTTACGACAAATTCCACGTTTTTTAAGAAGCAATAGGCATTTGTTTGAAGCTGTAGAAGAAATACAAATTAATATACAAATAAACACTTTAAACATTAATTATAATGAGATTAAAATAAGTTCTTACATGCGACAAACTCATCACTTTCCTTATGAGTGGACATCCGATAATCATGAATTTTATTGGTTTACAAAATTTATATTAATATATAGTTCGATGACTGGTCAACAAACTATTTTGTTTTCTTATAACAAAACTTGTTTTCAATGGGAAAGCAGTAGTTTGTGCGGACCTTTTGCTGCCTATTTTATATCCTTATTACCAAACTATCTTAATGATGGTCAAATTTTTTTACCTTTGTTGTGCAGATTATTGAACTATCACTTCTATGAAGTTTCTAGTCTTCATGCTTCCGAACTAACTCAAATAAGTTTGCTTCCATTTTTTCACTTTGTTAGAACTAAATTATTTAAACACTTGGATGTTACTGCTAAACAACTTTTTGAAAAAGACATGAAGCTACATCTCTATTTAAGAATAAACGAGAGTCTGGTACGTAATAATGTAACAATGAAAACATTGATAACTCCTATAGGAAATGATATTTTTAAAAATGAGGTCATGACCATTAACAAAATTAGAAGTTTTTTAAACGATGCCAGACTATTGAGAACAAACAATGAATGTCAATGGAATAAAATATCTATTCAAGATATCAATGCTATTAGAGATGTTATGAACGAAGAAAAACTTGCTCTAAAACAATACGAAAATATGAACGATATGTATTTTTTCGACTACAGAAGATTAAAAGATATAAACAATTTTATTGATGTTCCTCTTGATGATGTCATGACAAAAAAAGCAATAAAAATTCGCTTTATTCAAAATTTAATATAAAAAAATGTCAACAACAGACGTGCAGAAAGTAGCTATATGCAGAATTAAAGAAAAATTTATGTAAGAAATATGTGAATCGTGTGCTGGTCACGGAAAAATATACATAGTAAACTTTCAAGATCCAAAATTATTAAATATGTTAAAAGAGTGTACAACTACCGTTTTCAACAACGAAGTATGGCTGCTTTATAAACCAAATCAAACGAAATTTGAAATAAAAACAAACAAACTACAGTGTGACGTTTGCAAAGGAAAAAAAAAACTATTATTAAAAAAAACAAAAAATTGTAAGACTACGAAAGAACAAATAAAATTCACATTGTATTTTAATTTTGTTTAAAAATAAATGTTTTTTTTTTTACATAATAAATTTGTTTAATATACTTCAAAACTTTTATCCGCAGGTTTATATATGTTAACGGGTGGTTGAGTTGCAACTGTTTTTGTTACAGTGGGTGTAGATTTTTTTCCTTTCCATGCTTTTCTTAAATTGTATAATAACGAACCCGCTTTTAAAACATTAGTTACATTTTGAGGTGTAACGTAGTCTGATAAACCACGAGCGCGTTGTTTTCGTTTAACTTTACGAGTACGTTTTTTTTTATTCGCATTCTTCTAACAACCATATTGATAATAAATCCTTTATAACTGATACAAATTCGTCATATCTCATACTAAATGGTTTTTGATTTTTAAGCATTTCATCTTCATATATAATATCATATATAAAATCAATGTTAGCTACATCGTTTGAATGAGTTACTTTTATTTGATTGCTACCGTCCAAGCAAAAAAATAACTTGAAATTTCCATTTACATCTTTCAAACTATCGTTTGTTTGAAAAGTTTCCAATTTTTTAGCATTATAAAATTGTTAAAGACAAATTTTAAAAGCCTTTGCGTCCATTTTTTTTTAAAATAAGAAATAAACTTTTTTTTATTCTTTTATATATACTTTTTTTTTAAAAGATATCAAAAAACGACAGTATTAAATATATTATTTTATTGTAGGTAATTCATAACCAATATATATATTGCCTTTGTTTACATGACTAATAGTATATAATCCAGAACGTACTTTATAATCAATAACAAATCCTCCTAAAAAAGTAGAAATGTCTGTATGTCCTTCTTTTTTATTCCCGCCTGTTATCTGACATAGATATTCATTAAAATATTTAAACATTAAGATATATTCGCCATAACTTGTTACATCGGCTCTTATATTATTTAAAGAATATACTCCCATATCTTTAAGTATTAGTTTATAAAACTTCAATTCTTCTTTAATAATATTAACGTATGCGTTAGTATAACAGTTACTACAATGTTCTTTTCTGTGATATCTTTTAGCAGCATATTCGCAATAAATTTGTTTAAACAAACGTCCATCGCTTGATGTCATTCTTGTTAAACTAAAAATTTATTTCTAAAGTTTAAATATCGATCCATACCACCTCTTAATTTTCTAAAAACAATAATATAGTTATAATATAATTAATGATATATTTTTTTTATCTTAAAAAAATTATATTATTAAGGTATAAAGTATTTTTTACCAAGGTATACCAAATTTTCTAGTAAGCCAAAAAACTACATTACCTCTACCCATCATGTTACTTAAACGTGTATGCGGTTTTGATTTTTTGTTTATAAAAATATATCTTTTTGCACGTTTGTTACGTCTGTGTCCCTTTTAATTTTTTTTCTTTTGACTTGTAAAAAAAACTTTGAAAAAATACATGGACATTATACAGAAAAAAAAAAAAATTTGTGTCACCCGACACTGTCCTTACTTAACCTGTCTTACCTAACTTTTTTTATTTTTCTTAGTAGGCCTACTTATTATTTTTTACTCTGTTGTTTTTTTACAACCGGTTGTTTATTATCTGTATCTTACTTACTTACTTACTTAACCTTACTTACTTAGTCTATTATTATTGCCTTACTTATGCCTGCTCACCTATTCGTACATACACGCTCGTTCATACACGCTGAGGACTCACCGAAAGTATGAGCTTTCAGTGGGGAAAGTCATCAAGTATCAGCAGATGCACCGAAACTCAAAGTGGTTAACATATAACTAACTAAGCTAACTAGACAGACGTCATCAAATATCAGTGAACTCACCGAAACTCAATGTGAGATTAAAAGTTTATAAATATAACTTGTTTGTCACAAAATTCTTTTTTTTTACTTAATCAAATATTTAATCAGTAGAGTGTCTGTATTTGTACTTGAACAAATATTTAATCTGTAGAGATTAAATATTTTTGTATAAAAGCTGAGTTTTTTTATATCAAAAAATCAAATGGCAATAACTAAACGTATAACTAAACGTATATCTAAAAAAAATATGGAAAAAATAATTGTTCCTGAAACAATCATCATTGACGACGAACAAGAACTGAAGTTCACTATAATAGATTTAACCGTAGATGAATTTTTAAAAGTTTTACATGAAAAGACGCAAAATGAAATTGTAAAAAAAGTCGAGGAAACAGGAACACCGGAACAAAATGTACATTTAGAAGTAAATAAAAAAGTAAGATTTTTATATAATAAAATTATTCTTTTTTAAATTTCAAAGAATAATTTTTTCATTGTTTTTTTTTTAATTTTTTTTAGAAAAAGAGCAAATACAAGCTAAAAAGAAATAAAGACAGAAAAAGTAAGTTTTTACAAAAAAAAAAATACAAGAAGGACTAGATTTTTTACTACAAAAATGTTAATTAGTTTTTTTTTATTTGTTTAATTATTTTATAATAAAATATAAAGTTTAATTCTTTTTTCTTTTTTTTAACGCTGCATTTCTTTCGTGTTTTCAATTAACGTGTTAACGATTACCTTCGTTTGATATTTTCCATCGTTTTACTTTTTTACTAACGCGTCCCAGTTTACGATTAGATTTGTTATTTTTATATGTTTTTTTAGTTTTTCGTAAACATATTAATATATTTTTGCAATTGCTTTGTATCCCTCTATTTTCTGTTTGCGTATGTTGCGAGTTTGTTGTAGTGCGTGCAAAATCAATTTGATTATATAAATAATTATCTACAGTTTTTTTGATCTAGGTGTATATCTTGTGCGAGGCATTTTTTAAAATATTTTTTTAGTCGATAAAAAATATATATTTATATAATAACATTTTTTTAAATATTTTTTACAGATTTAATCATATAAAATAAAATGAGTGAAAACGAATTAACAAATATCTTGTCGTTCTATCTTGAAGCCTATTGGCAGCAATTTGCTAATTATTTGAACATGCATACGTATGTTATTGATGCCATTAACAACGACTACAATAGAAGTTATTTAAAAATATGTCGAGTAATGACGCTATATTTTCAAGTTAATCCGGAAGAAAAATTTAATCCTCAAATAATATTAAAAACATTAAAAAAATGGTTAAACGACGAACAAGAAAAAAATAATAATTTTAAATTAATAAACAATCTGATTGAATTAATTATTAAAGTTAAGAATCTTGTAAAAGACCTCATGGAATAATAATTTTTTTAAAATTATTGTATAACATATTTTAATTTTTTTTAGATTAACTAAAACAAAAAAAATGGAAGCTATTTACGCTCAGGTGGATAAAGCCATCTACAGATATGGCAAACCTGAAATGGTTTGTATCGATCAAGTCAAACCGTACGAGGCCATATTTGTAGATGGCAATTTTGTATACAATTTAAAGAATATCGACATTGTAGATGAGAAAAAGGATTACGATAATGATGATGATGATGATGTTGATGATGATGATGATGAGATGGATGCTGAGGAGTAAGATGATAATAAATATGATGATAAAAATGGTGATGATGAAAATTATGATGATGTCGATGAACATGACAATGATAACAAAGATGAACCTATAGAAATAAACAATATTTAAAATAGAATTTACATTAATTTGTATTTTTTATTTTGTATTTTTATTAATAAATATTTTTTTTTTCATATTGCCTTTTGATATGTTGAGACTTTAATAATATTGTAACAAAACAAGTATTAACACAATAAATTTTTTTTTTTTTCAGATTTATAACAAAAAAAAAAACTTATAAAAATTATTAAAACAAGATATTGTTAATGGTTAATTAACGTGGTCGTCAGTTGCAACAAACAAAAATAAAAACATTTTTTATTTTTTCTAAAAAAGATATATTTTTATGTATAAAACATAAAAAAAAACAAAATAATATTTGCAATACTTAAAAATTATTTAAACTTAATTTTTAAGAGAAACAATAATATATATTGGTTATAACAAAAAGATTAGCAAATAAAAAAAAAAAACTTGCTGTTTTTTCAAGGCTTCTTTTCTAAAAAACGCTTTATTGTCCAAAACAAACAAACAAAATTTAAAAAAATAATATTAAAAAACTTTTTTTTTATTTAATAAAAAAAACAAATAAACTTTTTTAAAAAAATATTTTTTCTAATAAAAAATAGTTACATTAATTCTCTTCGTCATCAGATACAATTTTTTGTTTTCTTGGTTTTTTTGTTGGAGGCTCTTCGTTTAACGAAACCGCGATTTGATTCATTACCGCGTTTGCATGTTTTAGTTTATCATCAATAATGACACACTCCATCTCAGTCGAGAAGGCGGTTTCATAATTAAAATGATAAAAATGCATCTGCTCAAGATTTCCTGTCTCTATATTTAAATAATCCTTGCTTGTTTTCAATTGTACACCTTTTAGTACAAAATACTCACCATAAACTTCATTTTGATATTTGCGTAGTTCCGGCAAAAATAAACAAATGTTTTTAGCATTTACTTTTTTTTTCAAATCCATGCGAAAAAATTGATCTCTTACCACAAAAACCGTTTCTCCTTTTTTACTAACGCGAGTCACGTTAGGATAATGTGCACGTAAAAAAAACTGTCCCACCAGTGAATTGTTTATCAGTTTAACTTGACTAGGATTAACCAATATGCGCTTGTTGAAGTCGCTGTTATCACAAAATATCCATGTCTTTTTCATCTGGTCATACTGACATACAAGACGCACTCTTGCTAAAAAATAGGTGGACATGTTCTTAAAGTCGACATCTGAAAACTGATAAATACCAGAAGCATAGCAATCGCTCGTAATAAATTTTGCTGTCTTTCCAGTCAGCTCAAAACCTTGTAGTTTTTCGTTTTCCATTTTTTTGAACACCTCTGAGTTTTTTGCTTTAAATGTTTTTTTGATTTTTTATTGCCATAAGTGACCCTTTTTATATGTTTTTTTAAATCAATAACGCCAATTTTTTGTCAACATCAATTTTTTTTATCTCACCGTACTTTTTTTAAAACAATATTATCTCTCAGTCGTTTTTAAAAAAATTAATTAATTTTGTAACATAACTACTGTGTCAGTTGACTATTTTGCGTCAGTTGACTATTTTTGACTATTTTTATTTCGAAATTATAATCTCAACACTTGACTTTCATTTTCATAACTCTTATTAATCTCGCCGTTTTTTCTCTACGAAAATATTATCACACAGTCGCTTTTAAAAATTTTTAAAAAACTTAAGCCATATCAGATGACTATCATTTATTTTTTTCTACTTTCATCTTTACGACATCCATATTTTAAAAATGTAAAAGTTGGCCCATTTTTTTTTCTCATAACAGCGACTTTTGCTTATATAAACATTTTTATTTAACTTGCAAAAGTAAACATGAAAGCGAAAATTGTTGCGGCTTGTGTTTTCTTAAACATTTTTTTATTTGCTCGCCTTCTTAAGTATTTGCGTCATTGGTTCGTATAAAAACAACACAATAAAAAAAAAAACAAAAACAAAGGGGGTAAAAAATGAACGAAGATCAAGAAAAAGCTTATGTTGCACTGTTAAACAATCAAAAAATTTTTCTAACAGGAAAGGCTGGCACAGGAAAATCATTTACAATCAACATCATCTACGAACGTTTCATAAAATCAAAGAAAAAAATATGTATAACGGCAAGTACGGCTGTCGCTGCGCAAATGTATTCCGATGCAAGCACTGTTCACTCGTTTGCTGGCCTCGGCTATCGTCTAGAATCCGTAGAAACCATTTTAAAAAATATGACTGACGTCGTAAAAGAACGTTTTAAAAATGTTCAAATTTTGGTTATAGACGAAATACCAATGTTACCAGTACAAGTGCTAAAAACATTTAATATGATTTTAAAAAACATTAAAAATACACATCGTCTATTTGGAGGATGTGTGTAGCTCGTTGCTGGAGATTTTTACCAGCTGACGCCTGTTGGCTAAGAAACATTGTTATTCGAAGACCCTTTCTGGAAAGAATGCGAATTTGTTAATGTAGAACTTGTAAAAAACTTTAGACTGAACAAAGATCTCACTTTTCAAACGCGTTTGAACAACGTACGTGAATGCATCTTTTGCGAATCTACTTTGGCTTTTTTTAGGAAAAGGCTAGAACCTGCCGATAAACATTTAGATCCGAGTTACACAAGGTTGTTTATGTTTAACAAGGATCGAATTGCACACAACGAGGAATATTTAAAAAAAAAAATTTACCATATTTTATATTTAACAGTGAAATAAAAACATTTAATAATTTTAAAATCAACGAAAAATTGCCATTTAAAACGCCTCAAAATGTAACTTTAAAAAAAGGAGTACCAGTTATTTGTGTTCGCAATATATCCGAGCTTGGTATTGTCAACGGCACACAAGGCGTTGTAAAGTCAGTGAACCTAGAACGAGTCGTCATTATGGTAGACGAACAACGAATTGTAATCACGCCTCAAACAGAAATGCTATACAACTGTAAAAGAAATGTAATAGCCGAGTGCAAAGGGATGCCGCTTGTGTTAGCCTATGTGCTCACTATTCACAAAGTCCAAGGTCTCACTCTTTCTAATGTAGTTATTCACATAACGAGAAGTCAATTTACGTGGCATTTGTTTTATGTGGCTTTGTCGAGAGCGCAAACACGCAAGAGTGTATACATTATTGCTCAACCGTCTTTTTTTCAAACTTTTTAAAAAAATATTAATATACATTCAGCTGTAAAAAGTTTTTATTCAAATTTAGTTAAACCTACGCCTGAAGAAAATGATTATAAAAAACGTATTAAATTACAAATGTGTGATTTGTTTATTTTTTTTAAAAAAAATTGTATTTAGATTTTTTTTAAAAAAATGTAAATTGATATCATAAAAAAATGTTTATTCCTTTTTTTAAAAAAATATATATATACAGATTTTTTTGTTGAATTTTTTTGGCTTATTTAAACCTTTTTTTAATTTAGAATAGTAGTTATTACAAAAAAAAAATAATTAGAAAAAATGAAAACTTTGCAAGAAATTATCAAAACAAAACTAGCCATGGACTACTATCATCAACACTTTGCAACACCTTTTTGTGGCTATTTTATTGATCAACATTCTAATAAAATTTGCACATTATTTCGTTTATCTGCTTATGTTGATTTTATTAAAAGTTTACGCGAACATGACTTTTATGAAATGCAATTTTTATGTGGGGAATTGATTAAGACATATGAAACTCATTATTTATCACTCATTCAACAAGATTGGTTAATGGCAATTAAACCAGATCCAAATTTTATAATTAATCTTAAAGAACTTATGGTTTTTATAACACATTGCATTTTCTATATAGAGAATAAATTTTTTATATGTCCAGATTTTATTTTTAAATATAGTGTTCCAACAAACGTTATTTTTAAGAAATGATATTTTGATTTTTTTTAAAATATATTTTTCCAAAATTATATTCAATGTAATTTTTTTATTGAAAATTCACATAATTAATATTTATCGTTTTGTTTGTGCGTGCCTACCTTTATTCCACAACAAAGTACACGTCCGAGTTATGTTTTAAACGACGAAACAAATCGGCTACGTATCTTTTGTTTTCCTCTTGTTCTTTTATATATTGTACAGAATGTCGCACAGATTTTTTGTCTCGAACCATTTTTTTTTAAAAAAAATTAAAAAATACATGTGAAATAAATAAATTTTTTTTTTTTTTTTTACTTTTTTATTTAACATATTTTAACGGTTTATATATATATTTTTTAACACATTCAACGCTCACCTCCTTAACACCTCTTAACACCTGATAACGCCTATTTTCACACACACTGATTACACCAATAACATTGATTTTTTTTAGCTACCTGCTTAACACTTGATTTAGAGTTTTTATATTTTCGCCCCCCTGCCTCCTACCCTGACGCCTACCCTTACACCCCTTTTTGTTTACTTTTTTATACTACCTCACTTCTTAGTTTTTTTAAAATTCCCCCCTCAAGTTTTGTATTTTTTATTTTTAATTCCTCCCCTCCCCTTTTTTTATAAGAGGAAAAAGTTTCTTATTTCTTTATTTTTTTTTTTAATTACTGGTGTACTGATATCATCATTCAGAGTTGGACAATAAACTTGGATCATATGACAATCCGTGCACATATGACAATGATCAAACGCTTTTTGGTGTTTTTCTGCCAAGTTTTGATAGGTGACACACGGCCACACCTGTACATGAAAACACGTATCATCGTTTAATGCTCGTAAGCATATATCCCTAATACAATTTTTACCCCAGAAATGATTGTTAACAAATTCGTTATGAATGTATTCGGTATCTAACAACCAAATCTAAAAAAAGTAACAAGATTTTTTAATAAAAATGAGACGCATTCTTTTTTAAAAATTTTTAAACATGTATAAAAAAACAAAAAATAAGTCTTTTTTTAAAAAAATTTAAAAAAATGAATCGAGTTGATAGCATCATTGAAAAAAATCAAAACAATTGCGCTGTTTGCGCATTAGATGAAATAGCCAAAAGGTATCAATCTCAAGAAAACAAATCTGGAAACTCTTCACCTTCATCTCTAGTTATAGACGAGAAACATTATGAAGACGAAGGTTCAAACACCTTTCTTGAAAATATTTTAAATTCCAAGAGAATCACATTGAATTCTTATTCCATTGAAAAATGTTTTAAAAACAGTAAATTTAAAAATTTACTTGACCAACCGCAATTATGTCAATTTCACTTGAATAAATTTGACAACATGGAAAAAGATCATCTTGACGAAAACCTTATAGCCGAATATTACAAATCTAAATTGAAGGTTTTTTTTACTCGAAAGAGACGTTAAACCTGTTGTACAATTTATAGGTGATCAAACAGACGGTTTCATTGATAATTTTACAGCAAAGATATTGCCTACCGCTTCAACTATCATAGAAAAACTAGATGGCGTTTTAAAAAAGAAAGCTGTTAAACGAAACATTGAAGGAATCATAAAAGGTGGCACGTCCGATAAAAAAACATTATTTTGTTAATATTTTACACGCCATTGTAACATTATTTATTTCTAGTTATTTTAGTTTAGAAAAAGAAGAATAATGTGTACTAACGATTCTTTGTCTCGTTATTTTAATAGTGAACCCTTTTTGAAAGATTATTTTATAGGTGTTTACGCTTTTGAAGAATTAAGTCAAACTCAAACACACGTTGGCATTATAAAACGTATGGTAAAAAACGGATCTTTTTTCATATACAATAACGAAACTAGCAAAGAAAATGGAGAACATTGGAGACTTTTACTTAAATTAGACGCTAACCATTTTTTTTGCTTTGACAGTTTAGGTAATGAAAGCTGTTTACGACAAATTCCACGTTTTTTAAGAAGCAATAGGCATTTGTTTGAAGCTGTAGAAGAAATACAAATTAATATACAAATAAACACTTTAAACATTAATTATAATGAGATTAAAATAAGTTCTTACATGCGACAAACTCATCACTTTCCTTATGAGTGGACATCCGATAATCATGAATTTTATTGGTTTACAAAATTTATATTAATATATAGTTCGATGACTGGTCAACAAACTATTTTGTTTTCTTATAACAAAACTTGTTTTCAATGGGAAAGCAGTAGTTTGTGCGGACCTTTTGCTGCCTATTTTATATCCTTATTACCAAACTATCTTAATGATGGTCAAATTTTTTTACCTTTGTTGTGCAGATTATTGAACTATCACTTCTATGAAGTTTCTAGTCTTCATGCTTCCGAACTAACTCAAATAAGTTTGCTTCCATTTTTTCACTTTGTTAGAACTAAATTATTTAAACACTTGGATGTTACTGCTAAACAACTTTTTGAAAAAGACATGAAGCTACATCTCTATTTAAGAATAAACGAGAGTCTGGTACGTAATAATGTAACAATGAAAACATTGATAACTCCTATAGGAAATGATATTTTTAAAAATGAGGTCATGACCATTAACAAAATTAGAAGTTTTTTAAACGATGCCAGACTATTGAGAACAAACAATGAATGTCAATGGAATAAAATATCTATTCAAGATATCAATGCTATTAGAGATGTTATGAACGAAGAAAAACTTGCTCTAAAACAATACGAAAATATGAACGATATGTATTTTTTCGACTACAGAAGATTAAAAGATATAAACAATTTTATTGATGTTCCTCTTGATGATGTCATGACAAAAAAAGCAATAAAAATTCGCTTTATTCAAAATTTAATATAAAAAAATGTCAACAACAGACGTGCAGAAAGTAGCTATATGCAGAATTAAAGAAAAATTTATGTAAGAAATATGTGAATCGTGTGCTGGTCACGGAAAAATATACATAGTAAACTTTCAAGATCCAAAATTATTAAATATGTTAAAAGAGTGTACAACTACCGTTTTCAACAACGAAGTATGGCTGCTTTATAAACCAAATCAAACGAAATTTGAAATAAAAACAAACAAACTACAGTGTGACGTTTGCAAAGGAAAAAAAAAACTATTATTAAAAAAAACAAAAAATTGTAAGACTACGAAAGAACAAATAAAATTCACATTGTATTTTAATTTTGTTTAAAAATAAATGTTTTTTTTTTTACATAATAAATTTGTTTAATATACTTCAAAACTTTTATCCGCAGGTTTATATATGTTAACGGGTGGTTGAGTTGCAACTGTTTTTGTTACAGTGGGTGTAGATTTTTTTCCTTTCCATGCTTTTCTTAAATTGTATAATAACGAACCCGCTTTTAAAACATTAGTTACATTTTGAGGTGTAACGTAGTCTGATAAACCACGAGCGCGTTGTTTTCGTTTAACTTTACGAGTACGTTTTTTTTTATTCGCATTCTTCTAACAACCATATTGATAATAAATCCTTTATAACTGATACAAATTCGTCATATCTCATACTAAATGGTTTTTGATTTTTAAGCATTTCATCTTCATATATAATATCATATATAAAATCAATGTTAGCTACATCGTTTGAATGAGTTACTTTTATTTGATTGCTACCGTCCAAGCAAAAAAATAACTTGAAATTTCCATTTACATCTTTCAAACTATCGTTTGTTTGAAAAGTTTCCAATTTTTTAGCATTATAAAATTGTTAAAGACAAATTTTAAAAGCCTTTGCGTCCATTTTTTTTTAAAATAAGAAATAAACTTTTTTTTATTCTTTTATATATACTTTTTTTTTAAAAGATATCAAAAAACGACAGTATTAAATATATTATTTTATTGTAGGTAATTCATAACCAATATATATATTGCCTTTGTTTACATGACTAATAGTATATAATCCAGAACGTACTTTATAATCAATAACAAATCCTCCTAAAAAAGTAGAAATGTCTGTATGTCCTTCTTTTTTATTCCCGCCTGTTATCTGACATAGATATTCATTAAAATATTTAAACATTAAGATATATTCGCCATAACTTGTTACATCGGCTCTTATATTATTTAAAGAATATACTCCCATATCTTTAAGTATTAGTTTATAAAACTTCAATTCTTCTTTAATAATATTAACGTATGCGTTAGTATAACAGTTACTACAATGTTCTTTTCTGTGATATCTTTTAGCAGCATATTCGCAATAAATTTGTTTAAACAAACGTCCATCGCTTGATGTCATTCTTGTTAAACTAAAAATTTATTTCTAAAGTTTAAATATCGATCCATACCACCTCTTAATTTTCTAAAAACAATAATATAGTTATAATATAATTAATGATATATTTTTTTTATCTTAAAAAAATTATATTATTAAGGTATAAAGTATTTTTTACCAAGGTATACCAAATTTTCTAGTAAGCCAAAAAACTACATTACCTCTACCCATCATGTTACTTAAACGTGTATGCGGTTTTGATTTTTTGTTTATAAAAATATATCTTTTTGCACGTTTGTTACGTCTGTGTCCCTTTTAATTTTTTTTCTTTTGACTTGTAAAAAAAACTTTGAAAAAATACATGGACATTATACAGAAAAAAAAAAAAATTTGTGTCACCCGACACTGTCCTTACTTAACCTGTCTTACCTAACTTTTTTTATTTTTCTTAGTAGGCCTACTTATTATTTTTTACTCTGTTGTTTTTTTACAACCGGTTGTTTATTATCTGTATCTTACTTACTTACTTACTTAACCTTACTTACTTAGTCTATTATTATTGCCTTACTTATGCCTGCTCACCTATTCGTACATACACGCTCGTTCATACACGCTGAGGACTCACCGAAAGTATGAGCTTTCAGTGGGGAAAGTCATCAAGTATCAGCAGATGCACCGAAACTCAAAGTGGTTAACATATAACTAACTAAGCTAACTAGACAGACGTCATCAAATATCAGTGAACTCACCGAAACTCAATGTGAGATTAAAAGTTTATAAATATAACTTGTTTGTCACAAAATTCTTTTTTTTTACTTAATCAAATATTTAATCAGTAGAGTGTCTGTATTTGTACTTGAACAAATATTTAATCTGTAGAGATTAAATATTTTTGTATAAAAGCTGAGTTTTTTTATATCAAAAAATCAAATGGCAATAACTAAACGTATAACTAAACGTATATCTAAAAAAAATATGGAAAAAATAATTGTTCCTGAAACAATCATCATTGACGACGAACAAGAACTGAAGTTCACTATAATAGATTTAACCGTAGATGAATTTTTAAAAGTTTTACATGAAAAGACGCAAAATGAAATTGTAAAAAAAGTCGAGGAAACAGGAACACCGGAACAAAATGTACATTTAGAAGTAAATAAAAAAGTAAGATTTTTATATAATAAAATTATTCTTTTTTAAATTTCAAAGAATAATTTTTTCATTGTTTTTTTTTTAATTTTTTTTAGAAAAAGAGCAAATACAAGCTAAAAAGAAATAAAGACAGAAAAAGTAAGTTTTTACAAAAAAAAAAATACAAGAAGGACTAGATTTTTTACTACAAAAATGTTAATTAGTTTTTTTTTATTTGTTTAATTATTTTATAATAAAATATAAAGTTTAATTCTTTTTTCTTTTTTTTAACGCTGCATTTCTTTCGTGTTTTCAATTAACGTGTTAACGATTACCTTCGTTTGATATTTTCCATCGTTTTACTTTTTTACTAACGCGTCCCAGTTTACGATTAGATTTGTTATTTTTATATGTTTTTTTAGTTTTTCGTAAACATATTAATATATTTTTGCAATTGCTTTGTATCCCTCTATTTTCTGTTTGCGTATGTTGCGAGTTTGTTGTAGTGCGTGCAAAATCAATTTGATTATATAAATAATTATCTACAGTTTTTTTGATCTAGGTGTATATCTTGTGCGAGGCATTTTTTAAAATAATTTTTTAGTCGATAAAAAATATATATTTATATAATAACATTTTTTTAAATATTTTTTACAGATTTAATCATATAAAATAAAATGAGTGAAAACGAATTAACAAATATCTTGTCGTTCTATCTTGAAGCCTATTGGCAGCAATTTGCTAATTATTTGAACATGCATACGTATGTTATTGATGCCATTAACAACGACTACAATAGAAGTTATTTAAAAATATGTCGAGTAATGACGCTATATTTTCAAGTTAATCCGGAAGAAAAATTTAATCCTCAAATAATATTAAAAACATTAAAAAAATGGTTAAACGACGAACAAGAAAAAAATAATAATTTTAAATTAATAAACAATCTGATTGAATTAATTATTAAAGTTAAGAATCTTGTAAAAGACCTCATGGAATAATAATTTTTTTAAAATTATTGTATAACATATTTTAATTTTTTTTAGATTAACTAAAACAAAAAAAATGGAAGCTATTTACGCTCAGGTGGATAAAGCCATCTACAGATATGGCAAACCTGAAATGGTTTGTATCGATCAAGTCAAACCGTACGAGGCCATATTTGTAGATGGCAATTTTGTATACAATTTAAAGAATATCGACATTGTAGATGAGAAGAAGGATTACGATAATGATGATGATGATGATGTTGATGATGATGATGATGATGAGATGGATGCTGAGGAGTATGATGATAATAAATATGATGATAAAAATGGTGATGATGAAAATTATGATGATGTCGATGAACATGACAATGATAACAAAGATGAACCTATAGAAATAGACAATATTTAAAATAGAATTTATATTAATTTGTATTTTTTATTTTGTATTTTTATTAATAAATATTTTTTTTTTCATATTGCCTTTTGATATGTTGAGACTATAATAATATTGTAACAAAACAAGTATTAACACAATAAATTTTTTTTTTTTTTTCAGATTTATAACAAAAAAAAAAACTTATAAAAATTATTAAAACAAGATATTGTTAATGGTTAATTAACGTGGTCGTCAGTTGCAACAAACAAAAATACTTATAAAGATAGCAGAAGATACGGAACGTTAGATACGGAAGATACGGATCCGATTGTTATAAACTGTTAGCTGAATACTTCTGGTCACAATTGTTATGAATGCGAGATTGTCACTTCTATTTTAGTCAAAGTGGTAATTTCGTATTCATAACAATGTAACATTTTTTATTGATTAGCTGTTATTGCCTAAAAGTGACAATATCGATTATATACAATAACGATTTTTTTGTAAAATAAAATTTATAATAATTTGTATTTTTACTTTGCTTTATATTAATAAATGTTTTTTTCATATTGCTTTTTTTATAATATGTTGACCATAAATGTCTATAAATTTTACCCATAATATTACATAATATTACCCATAAAAATTTTTCAAAAAAAATCATTTATATCATTTTAATACTTTTTTTAGCAACTAATTAAAAAAATGGCTGAAGCTATGAACGTAGAACATTGTTATTATTGCAAATTACCTATGAATATCGATCAACTACTTGACCATCAACAAAAATGTTATACATTGCAAAACTATGACTGTTTTAGTTGTGGAAAAAAAATTAACTTGACAGAAACTTGGGAAAACGAATGCGAACTTTATCACGAAGAACACGTAGAAAAAATTCGCACCAAATTATGTGTGTATTGTGAAACTCAAATTCAAAAAATTAATTTTGATCAACACGTTATCAACTGTTTGCAACGTTTTGAAAACAAATGGAAAGAAATTATGGAAAGACAAAAAAATGTCATTATGGATCAAAAACAAAGTTTAGCTTTTTTAAACATGACTACCAAAAATGTTCTAATCAGTTTAGAAACTGTCTACACTCAATTGGTTGCTATGACTAAACGAATGGACAACATGGACTTGGTAATTAAAAAATTTGTTAATAAAAACAAAGCTGAAAAAGATTTACAAGAAAAAATAAATCAATCATTACAAAACTTTATGAAAGATGTAGACTACAAAAAATCCATGTCTGATAAATCGATTATAGAATTGGACCAAATGGATTTGAGATGCAATCTAACGAACCTTATTATACTCAACCTTCTTATTCGGCAGACGGTTATTGGTACCGATTAAAAATTTTAGGTTACAGTAATAAAGAAGATAAAATGGCTATTTATTTTCAACTGATGCAGTCTCCATTGAATCGTTCTTTTAAGCGGCCGTTTATGCAGACTGTAACATGTACAATTAAAAACGATAATTGTTATATTTAAAACACAAAAGTGATAGCCGATTATAGCGAACTGTTTAAAGAATGTTTTGAAAAACCTGCTTTAGCTTAAAACCGAGCTGTTGGAACAGAAAGTTTTGCAACACATGAACAACTTAAAAAACATTATATAAAAAACAATAAACTTATTATACACGTTTCTTTTATATAATTTATTATGTATTTTTTTATTCTGTATTTAATATATTTTTGTATTTAATATGTATTTTTTTTTAGACTATGAAAAAAAAATGAACAGTGTAATCATGAGAGATTTGGCAGACTATATTACTTCATCAGATGTGAAAAATATAAAATTTTTTTAGAAATTCCTTACGGTATAAGAGAAAATATTAAAGACGGATTAGATTTGATCGAATACATCCAGTGCAAGAATTTTGTATATCAAAACTTTGAATACAAAACTAACGAAGCAAAAATAAAACTTATTTTAAATTTGTTAAAAGAAATTGGTAGATGGGATATTTATAAAAGGTTTATAACTAAATTAGAAGATCCTCCAGCGTATACAGAACATCCAATATATTTTGTTCAGAGGGTACACAAAAATGAGAGTAGATATCCAAACTTTAAAGTGGCAGATCCGTTTTTAAAACAGTTTGCAGGAAATGCAGAATGTAATCCTCCAACGTATTATCCGCCTGAAGTTGTTAATTTAAAACAAGAAGAACTTTTTAATTATTATAATAATAAATAATTTTTTAAATTTTGTATATTTGTTCTTTTAATTTGTATATTTTTTTATCAAAGAAAAAATGAAAAAAGAACATTTAAAACAAATGCTTAATGAATTACACGAATTTTATTCAATAAGGCAAAAATTTAATTAGACATGCTAGAATACATCATGATTTAAATTTTTTTTTTCAATAAAACAAGACGAATTGAAAGATTTTTGGTGTAAAAACGGTGAAATATGGTATATAATATATAAATGGAATCGTAACTCATGGACTTTAAAAGATTGGTATAAAAGAAAGTTAGCTTTGAAAAACTGTTACGAATAGTTATACCAAATTTACGTAAACAAATTAACAATTTGATGTATTCGTTTTTTCAAAATAATCAAAAAATTTTATCACAATATTCTGTTAACAAATCACAAGAAGACGATTGTTTTGATTTAATTGACAAACGTTCATTAATTAGATCGTTTTATTTAGATATTCAAATATCGATTGTTGATAATATATATAAGCTTTTTGTAAATACTTACTTTATAAATTGTTTTGCTGCTACTAAACAACACAAATTAGTCATGAAATCTTTTTTTAATATTTATATGGAATGTATAGATTTATTTAAACAACATGAATATGTATTAATCCTTATTTTAAACCTAATAGAAATGATATGTATGATTTTATTTAACTTTTTTAGAAATAATTAAAAAAATGCATTTAATCACTGTTGAAGATAATGATCTTTTATTATTGTATTATCAAAATAAATTTTTTTCTTATTTTTTAGATTCATAACAACAAAAAAATCAAACTTGTTCAAAATGATCAAACAAGATATGTCAGTTACAATTCTCAAGAAGCAAGAATACTTATAAAGATAGCAGAAGACCGATACGGAACCGAAAGTTGTAAAGTGTTAGCAGAATTTCATGGTATTGGTATTTTTGTAGACGAACAAATTCAAAAACGTACAAATAATTTTACAAATAAAGAACTCTTTGAACAAATCAATAATAATTTTGAAAATTTTGTTGAAAGTTTAGTATGTGAAAAAACAAAATTTTACATTAATAAATTTTTTCATTCAATATATTGTCTCTTTCATTTTTTATAATATGATAACATTCCAAAACATTTTTTTGAAAAAATAATCCTTTAACTAATCCTTCACAATAATAACACAATGGTTCAACTATTAATTTTAAACTATTTACGTAGTTTATTTTTTTATACAATTTGTCTATAAACGTAAAATAATAATAAAATGTCTTTAACACATTAAGACAATGTTCAATGACTTTACTATTGTTATAATAACACGTGTCGGAATAAAATACGCGATACGGAAGACATTTAAATAACATATCAAGAACTTTTATCAACTCTATTTGATATGTCTGTATAATTTTTGGATCTTTAACATAAAAACTGTATACTCTTTTACAACTATCCAATTCGCTTTCTTCGGCTAATAGAACTTTATCCATTACAATACCTTGATTTAAATGCGTTTCCTGTAAATGTTTTTTTAAATCTAAATTGACTTGATATAAATATAATAAACAATCGTCCGTCACATTAAAAGTCATTTTGATAAATAATTTTTTTTATTATAATATACAAATATATTTTACAAATTTTTTATTATTTACAAATATTTACAATTATTTACAAATAGTAACAACAACCGCGGCACCGTTCAAATAGTCCTTGCACGTACGGGCACACGGTTGTTGTACAACAATGATTGTGCACGCTCTCTTCGTCACACAGGCAACATCTAAAACATATCACGCGTGTTGGTGTTGCAAAATACCGATCGTTTCTAATCATTATGTCATCGTCCTCCAAATGACGGTCTATTCTTATCATTATGTTATCTAATATACGCACTTGTTCGAAAAAAATTATTTTAAACTATAAGATTTTTTTTAAAAATATATCATATTTATAAAAAATAATATTAATTTACCGTCATAAATTTCTGGAATATCGTCAAATATTTCCAATTCATCTTCGTATATTTGTTGATCAATTCTCTCAATTGGTCTTGTTTCAACCACTTGAGGAATATAAGCTTGAGAAATTTTATAAGTTCCTTCTGGAACGTAAAGTTTAACAATCTAGAAAAAACACAACCACTTCAAAAAATATTAAATATAAAACATTTTTTTTAAAAAAACATTTAATAAACTTACAGCTACAGGTTTTACAAACAATTTTCGTTTAACTTTATTTTTTTTAATCTGTTCAATTTTTTTTACTTTTAACAATTAAATTTGACAAAAATGTTTTTTTTATATTTTTTTGTAACGCTTGATTACCTTTAAACAAAATAAAAAAATAATTTGATTTTAAAAGACTAAAAAAAACCATTATGACACGCTCATGACGTCATAAACTTCGTTATGAATCTCGAGGTCGGGAGGGACGGAGGGAGGGAAGAATCCCAACTTGATTTTGAGTAATAGGTATATCATCAAACGTATATACAGTATCTAGATGCTAATAATTTATATGGATGGGCTATGAGCAAACCCTTCCTTCACATTGGTTTCAATGGATGAGTGATGAAGAATTAATAAATTGGAAATCTATTTCTTGTATATTAGAAGTATTTTTAGAATATCCTGAAAGTTTACATGATGCTCATAATGATTATTCACTTGCTTCTGAAAGATTAAAAATTGACAAAGTTGAAAAATAATACCCAATTTAAATCATAAGAAAAATTATATCATACACTATGAAAATTTAAAATTATATGAAAGATTAGGATTAAAAATAACAAAAACCCATAGAGGAATAAAGTTTGAAGAGAGCGCATGGTTAAGTAAATACATTAAACTCAATACAAATCTAAGAGCAAAAGCAACAAACGACTTTAAAGACAACTTTTTTAAACTCATAAATAATTGATGTTAGATTAGTTGATTGAGTTGATGTTAGATTAATCACTAAAAGAGAAGTAGCTATTAAGTTAGCATCAAAACCAAATTATGAAAACAGAACGATATTTGATGAAAACTTGATAGCAATACATATGAAAAGAACAAAATTATTATATAACAAACCCATTCACTTGGGTATGTGTATTTTAGATTTGAGTAAGACATTTATGTATAAATTTCATTATGATTACATCAAAAGTAAATATGGAGATAAAGCAAAACTGTTATTCACAGATACAGACTCTTTACCATACGATATAAAAACAAAAGACTTTTATTCAGATATTTCTAATGATGTTGAAAGAAAATTTAATACAAGTGAATTTGACAAAAATCATCTAGCTACTCAAAAAAGATTTAAAGTAGGACTAAATAAGAGAGAATTAAAATAATTTTTTATGTGACCGTTTTTTTTTCAGGTGGTGGGGAAAGAGTTTTTACAACAGACCTTTTTTTTACAATAAAATAAAATAAAATATGATTTATAAGTAGATATGTAAAAATATGTAAAATGCTTTTTGAAATATATGAATCCATTATTTACCTTGATGTCTGGAAAATTCTTGAACATTATTAGTTTTTTCAGCTTCATCTGAATTTAAATCAGAAGTGAACTTATATCCTTCACAAAAATTTTTATCATCTATACAGATTTTTAAACACTACAACAATTTTTTTCCACTATATTCGAATCTTAATTTTAAACAAATTACTTATATACATAAGTCTTTTCTTTATAAATAAAGTAAATTAAATTAATTAGCTCTAAAATGAAAAGATGAATTATATAACCAATAAATATATAATTAAGCAAGTCTACCTGAAGAAAATTTAATTTTAAACAACTTAAATTTTAGACAACCATTTGTTGGTTGGTCTCTCTTACAAAGGCTTTCATATCATTTACGCCTCAAGGCCACCATACAAAATCACCAACTACCCAAGCGCTCGGTATGACTCCCTCTTCCTCGGTACTTCCCTCTAACCAAACTGTACGCATCCATTTTTTGCAGTTCTGTAAAAAAATTATAAGTTTTACATAAAATCAAAAAAAAAAGAAAAAAGAATTTGAACATTTTAAACTATAAACTGTTGATAAATTAATTATTAGTTTTAGCTATGTACCAAAGATAAACCATAGCGGTATTACTGTTCAGCATCATGAAGCAGTGGGAATAGAGCATAACCTCCTTTGTATGGTAGTGACACAACTTTTCTTTGAAGTTCATGTCTTTCCACAATTCTTCTCATTGTTCTAGTAAAACTATGAACAACACCAATCTGAAATATTTTGAATTCTGCTGGTGAGGTAAATATATTATCTATATCACGAATTTTCACTGCATCACATATATAGTTTCCACATTTTTTTTATTTCTCTAATAATAGCAGCGTTTTTGTTTGTTAACAGAAAACAAATATCCTTTGATCTAGTTGAGATTGTAGTGAAAAACCTCTGTTTAAAATAGCATTTATCTTTTGTTTTATCAGGTTTTACTAATCTATTTGTCACTTGCACAACAGGATTGCTTGCTTTTCTAACATTACCTTTGAGTTTTTGCATGTAGTTTTCAAATTTAAAACATGATACATCATTGAAAGAACAATTGAAGTTGCTAACATCTTCATTCAAATGAATGAGCCCATGAACATTGTAAACAACAAATGTATCTCCATATATTAAAGAAGCATTTACAAAATAATTTAACAACTTCTTACTGCAATCAAGATGATTTGATCTTCTTTCGTCATTTAAATCCAACATTATACTTTTTCCAATGCTGAGAGAAAGAAAATGCTTATAAATGGATGGTGATATAATATCTTTTAAAATTAAAGGACCAGTATAGAGAAGAAATTGTCTGTATTCTGTAGTTTTCCATCTATCCATTTCTAACAATGTCCTAGGTTCGCGAGCAAACTCTTTTTGTAGATGCCCACGTAGCTCAGTTATTTTTTTTAGATATGTGCGATATTTGCCCAAATGATTATTTACTATGTAGAGGACCACTTTTAAAAAACTTTATTATGCGTTTTCCAACCCCTAAGCATACCAAATGCATGTAGTCGAGAGAAAAATCTGTTACACAGTTTACGCCACATTCTATCAAAGATGTTGAGGCTTTCTGAAAATCCGGATAACCTATGGTAAAAAATTTCAGTTTTGTCCAAATCTCGTGTATAGCATTAGAATTAAAAACAACTCTCCCACTCCAATATCTTTTGATCACACAACTTTCGCCGAATGACTTACAATTGACTTAAGGAATGTTCTGGCAGGAGAATAACATGCAAAACACTTTAAATTAACTTTTACTTTTTTATCGTTAAAATTAAATCCATTTTGAAAAAGATTAATAATTTCCATTTTAAAATCATGCAAATAGTCATTTAAAGATATCGTCTTTGAGCTTCCACAAAAAAGTGCCACAATAAATACATCATACTTATCAAATTTAGCTAAAACAGGCAACATCTGTAAATTTGAAGACTTAAAAAGGGGAAGAACATCAATATTAATTGTTAAATCAATGTTTTGCCTACATTTGTTTCTAGTAGCCCATGATGCAAGCTGTTCACTCAAAGTAGGTAGACTAGTATTTTCTTCTTCACTGTCAGAAATTGATTCTGAAGAACTAAAATACAATCTGAGTGAATCACTTCTGGATGATGTGATAGATACAGAATCTTTATTGTCCCTTTTTTCAAGACGTGTATCAGATAAAAACAGTCTATCTTCCTGACTACAACAGCTTTTAGAACTGCTTGTATCTGTTGTGAAATGGTTAACTTCTGCTGTTATTTTTCTCCACTGATAATTATACTTTTCCTATATACAAAACAACATATTACCTATATCTATATATATATATATATATATATATATATATATATATATATATATATATATATATATATATATATATATATATATATATATATATATATATATATATATATATAAGACAAAGGTGTTTAAAAATCAATCTCTAATTAAAAAAAGTCAAAATAGACAACTAATTTAATAAATTTACAATTCATTATTTCACTGGACATAATTTAGAGGACATTTACTAACAGTTAAAACCAAACCTAACAATTAAAAATTACAAAAAACAAAAATAATAACTTAAAATATGTGAATAATAAAAACAATAACAACAACAATATTACTAATAATAAAAATAAGAATAATACTATTATTATCATTATTTAATAATGTATATAATATACATATATAATATATGTATATAAATATGCATATAAATATATATATATATATATATATATATATATATATATATATATATATATATATATATATATATATATATATATATATATATATATATATATATATATATATAAATTTGTTTAAACTAATTTATTATTTCTTTGTTCTTTAAAGATTTTAAGATATTGAGCACTCTATTTTGTAGAATACATTTTAAAATTGTTTATATATATATATATATATATATATATATATATATATATATATATATATATATATATATAACAATAAAAATTTATTCTGAAATAAATGTTTTTACATTTCATGGTAATTTACTAATAGTACGGGTACTAGTTGACAATAAACACCAATTAAATAATAACAATTATATAATAAAAATAAAGTAAATATAACGAGGACAATTATAATAACAATATTAGCAGTAATAATAATGATATATAAAAGTAATGGTAAATAATGATAGTAAAAAAATGTAAATAATATGAACATCAGATATAATAATACAAAGATAAATATATAAAAATATGAAATAATATAAATTTAAATATATTATGATAATAAAGCAGTAGCAATATATGTATATATATATATATATATATATATATATATATATATATATATATATATATATATATATATATATATATTTTCTCACATATATATATATATATATATTATATATATATATATATATATATGTGAGAAAAAAAACTTTGTTCGAACAAAATACGCAAATAATCGCGTTTGAGGTTCAACATGAATTTAATAACTTAATAATAACGCAGAGAACAGGTAGATTATTGGTCATATAATTAACGACAATATTTGGTCATGAATCGACTTTTAAATATGGTTCAAATTCGGTCTAATGTGTAACGTCTAAACGTGGGTCTGGTATATAACGTTAATAACTGATGGAAAAACGGTCATAACAATAACGTTAACATTTGGTTGATTTTTGACGTTCAAGATATGTTGAAACAACATTTAAAGTTTAACATGAGTATAATGACGTAATAATAACGTAAAAAACAGGTAGAATATTGGTCGTAAAATTAACGACGATATTTAGTCGTTTATCGACGTTCATATAAGGTTCAAATCAGGTTAATTAATCAATGTCTGTATTACGTCGAAAAAATTGACCTAATTTTATCGTCGAAACAACGAAAAATGTTTGCTGGGTTGAAGTTTTTCTTTTCATAATAAAGGAACAACTTTATAGAATTATTAATTCTTTGAGTGGTTTTGTATGGAAATGTAATGTGATCATTGAGCCTCCACGTAGCAACTCCATGTCAGCCGGCTTGGTGAGGTAATAGTATTTAGCCCAGTTAACAATTAGTAAAATTATTTAAATTTTTAAAAGTGGCAGTTAAAAAATTGATTTATATTTATTACGATAATTATAAAATCATGTGTTTCGGATTAAGAAACATCCAATATCATACTGACCAGAAACAATAAAGAATAATGTACTGTAAAAGATGAAAAATACAAAGTACATAAACAATTTTGGGATTGTGACTATTTAGGGTTAAGTAATTTAAATGACAAAGTTTTCTAACATGAAAACATATTGATTATTGTTTTTAATGCCGACAGTGCCATTTATATATATATATATATATATATATATATATATATATATATATATATATATATATATATATATATATATATATATATATATATATATATATATACATATATATGTATATATCTCAGACAGCAATTTATATTGGGACCCACATGAGGCCAAAGTTGGCAGCTTTATGGGGCCCAAATGGGTAGCCCACATACCGCCCATAGAAATTTGCTGCTGGGCATGGGTCTCACTTTTAAACTAATGACGTTTTCACCTATAAACTAATGACGTTTTTATGTAATTGGCGTTTTTTTGTAAAATCTAAAAATAGATCTTGCAAAAAGCAATTGGAAATTGCGCGCAAATTTAATTTCGAAAAGAAACTTTAAAAATAGACACCGCTTTAATGACACTTATAAATTAAAATAAGGAAACTTCTAAAAATTTAATGACCTATTTTCATAACTAATTTTTCAAATAAATATTATTAAACAAATCATGTAAATACATGATTCGTTTAATAATAAAAACGTTTAAATGTTTGGTTTTTCCTACAAATTTATTTTTTAAATTCTTAAATAATTTAAAAACTGTAGTTTAATTTACCCTACAGATAAATAAGATAAAAATCATAGGATAAACAAGAATAATAAAATAAAAGCGTCAGGGGTTACCGGAACCTAATTAAAATTAGTGAATAAAATGAATAATATGCTGTTCTGATTCTTCGTGTTTGGGACATTAATTATGTTTGGAACATTAATAATACTTACCCTAAGACCCGTTGAAAAAGGATAGCTACTGAGCAATTTACTTTTTTAATTATAAGTGTCATTTTTAAATAAAATTAATACTAAACTTACTTTTAAATTTTAAAATAGATTTTGGTTTTAAATATGGCTTGACTTTCTGGTTGCATAAATTTTTTCTTCAAATAATTTTAAAAAGTAACTGTGAAAAACCAAAAGCATAATTTAGCAATCTTGTAATTCTATAAAAAGAAATTGTTTTTTATACATTAAAAACAAAACAAAAAAATTAATAAGAAAACTAATATTTTTATGCAAATGCTAACAAAAGAACAGAAAACTGTTATGGCTTAATTCATTTTCCAAAACAAAGAAAAAACGATTGTGTCTCTCTCTGACTTGTAGCAATCAAGATCAAAAAGACAAATGGCAAGAACTAACAACTTCTTGAAGCTCATGGTCTTTCTTCTACTGTCACTGTTGAACATAATCGGACAATTGAGTGGCAAAACCTGAGGAGATCAACCGTGGATAATTTCAAGAAACCTATTAAATCTGGTGCTAAAGGTAGCCAACTTTCTAACTATGAACGCGCTGTGATGGACATCATCGGAAAAGAATCACCATTAAATCCAGTTCCTAGCCTAAAATTCGTCATTAAAATGTCTGTCGAAACATTTCCAAAGTGTTTTGCTGCAAAATAAAATACCCATAATATGCCAGTTATCTCGACAACCTCTGTTAAACCCTCTGTAAGAAGTTTATTCTATAAGAATTGTTAAAACTCTGTCATAAGTATGCATTACTCTTTCTTCCTATGTACCCAGTTAATTATTAAATTAGCTAGATTTTTTCAAGTAGTCACTAAATATTAGTGCAACTTTGTGATGTTTAAAATACTTAACATTAATTGATACTATTAAAAGCAAGCAAAAAATGATTTATTTAAAAATTTAAACGCCATAAAACATTAAGTCTCCATTTTTTGCTACACTTATTGGTAAAATTTGTTTAGGTTTCTACAAAACGATTGACATCATCATCAACTAACATTTTTTCGAATTATGAGAACAGTGCATTAAATTAAGCTAAAATAAAGCAGAAGCTGGACATGCTAAAAGAAGAGACTGAGTAAAGGGTTAAACGCCATCTGATAGAGAAAACTCGATTTAAGGCCAAAATGAAAAAAATTATTCTCATGCAATAACTTCTCCAGACTCAGATCCAGTCTCTAATGCCTTAAAATGTTGAAACATTCTAGCCAAATATTCTTTTTCAGTCAGAACCATAGATAAAGTTTAATTATTAAAAAAAAATTTATATTATCGAAAAATAATATTCGAAAGTTTAATTGCCGCGGCAAAAGTGCTTGAAATTTTTTTATATTTTATTATAAAGTTCTATAAACTTAACATTAAATAAATCTACAAAACTACAGAGCTGCTAATGGTTAGAGAATATTTTATATTGATTTCAGTATAAGTTACTATTATTTAAGTAAATGTCAACATTCCTTAATTCCGACAGATCTCATTTATCTAAACAGTACAATATAAGTAAATACAAAATTTTTTATTCAATACAAGCAAAACATTCAAAAATTTTTTGGACGAAGCAGAATAAAATAAACTTGGAAAAAACACAAAAGTTTAGTCTGACTGAAATACATTTTTTTAATTTATATTAGTTGAACAACTGCAAAATTTGATCGCGGCGTACACCTGCTTGAACTTCATCCTTAGTGTCGTCTTTAGCTTGAAAGGACAAGACTGTGGAAGGTATTACTGGAAGATTTTCTCCCTCATCTCCTACTTTAATGCACTCTTTGTAAATCATACAAGCACATACGATTAGTTTTGCCGCATTTTTCGCTTTACGAAATCGAATTTGAATTTACAAATAGTAAAACCTGTGTTTTAATATTCCAAAACATTGCTCAAACATTCTAGTTTTTTGACGTGCATCATTGAACCGATGCATGGAAGCTGTTTGGTTGTCACTGTAAGGCGTTATGAGCCAATTATTACGGGGATAGCCTTATTCACCTAAGATAACTGCTCATATAAATTAATAAAAATTTGCTCATTTTGAGTTTCAAAAGCATCCCAAAGTGTTGATTCACGTAACACCTAAAATATTTGATAAAGCAATCTAAACTTTTAGACTAGCTAGTTATTGTTCTAAAAGTAAACAGCCAGTATTCTATTCTAAAAGTAAACAGCCAGTGGAGAAAATATAATATTTTTTTAAAATATACATTTGTTTCATAAGTTTAAAGATTTAAAAAAAAAACTTTTTTTTTGATATTTTGACAGACCAGATTTAGATAAGAAACAAATCTTAATATGGCTTAATATGCTACACTAGTTTTTTACTATTATGTTTATTTGAAAAAAAAACATTGTTATTTAGATAATTTATGAATTAGCTCAAATTAGTTTTTAAAAAATTAGTAAAATTAAAAACAACCCTAGAATCATGCCATCACCCAGGGCCATTAGCGTAAACGTAATAAATAAACAAATCTGGGCCACAAACGCAAAGAACATTCACGGAATAGAACTGGTATTTATATATATATATATATATATATATATATATATATTTTTATATATATATATATATATATATAAATATATATATATATATATATATATATATAAATATATATATGTATATATTTGTATATATATATATATATATATATATATATATATATATATATATATATATATACATATATATATATATATATATATATATATATATATATATATATAATATATATATATATATATATATATATATATATATATATATATATATATATATATATATATATATATATATATATTTATTTATATATTATATATATATATATATTTTTTATATATTATATATATATATATTATTCGATTAATAATTACATTAAATCCCCTTTTTTTTTACGATTTATTTTATATATAAAGTTGCAGAAAATCACTTAGAAAAAAAAATTTTCATTTAACACTGTGCTTCATTAATAAAGACTCGTCAGAAATCAATGATCAAACTAATAAAAATTCAATTAATACCAAAAAAAATAAAATACAGGAAGTCGCAAATGTCAAAACAACTGTAAGTTTTGTCAATATTTTTATCTTTTAATTTCCATATACATTTTGACAGCATGGTGTCTTTTGAATACTTTTTATTTTAAAAGAAATGCATATGATTGGCAAAACGATTTTTCCATTCATCCTCTGTTATGCCAAAATATTGTTTATCAGGTACATTCTTAGAAGAAACAACACATTTATATACACATGTATATTTATAATGAACTGGTCCATCCTTAAAGCAGCACTTGCATATAATATTTCTAAAAAATGCATACTATGTCTACAAGAAAATTTTGAAATTATTACACAAGCAAATCAAGAATGTTTATTAATAAAAAATCAGAATTAATTTCTAAATGCAGGCACGAAAATGAGTTATTCCTAAAAAACTATAAAAACAAGTGAGTTCGATTAATAATTACATTAAATCCCCTTTTTTTAAATCCCATCTTTTTAAAAAATGTTTTTTGAAAAAAAGCAGAAGTAATCAATTCTAAAGAATTTTTTTTTATAATAGTGTCAGTATATTTCACAAACGTGTGAAAATTTACAGTAGTTATGACATTTGCGACTTTCTGTAATTTATTTTTTTTTGGTATAAATTGAAGTTTTATTAATTTGATCATTTAATTCTGATGAGCCTTTTTTGATGAAACACAGTGTTAAATGAAAAAAAATTTTAGTAAGTGATTTTCTACTACTTTGTTATTGCTCTGTTAAGAACATTGAGCACTCTATTTTGTAGAATACATTTTAAAATTGTTTAAATATGTATATGTATATATATCTATATTTATATATCTATATATATATATATATATATATATATATATATATTTATATATATATATATATACATATATGTATATATACATATATATATATATATATATATATATATATATATATATATATATATATATATATATATATACATATATATATATATATAAATATATATATATATATATATATATATATATATATATATATATATATATATATATATATATATATATATGTATATATTTATTTATATATATTTATATATATTTATATATTTAAAGAATTTAAAATAAATTCTACAAAAAGACTGCACAATGTTCTTAAAAGAACAGAGCAATTACAAATTAGTAGAAAATCACTTGACCAAATAAAAAAAAATTTTTTGAAGTGATTTTTACTAATTTATGTATATATATATATATATATATATATATATATAAATATATATATATATATATATATATATATATATATATATATATATATATATATATATATATATATATATTTATATATTAATATATATTGCTGCAATCTTTATTTTATTATTTAAAGGCTATTGATATCTTTGAAAATGGTGACAGCCTGCCTAGTGAAGACATTTTTTTGTCAAATGAGCAACTGGTTTTGTCGAGTTCTTCCTTTAAAAGTAATAATTTTTTATCTTCTATAACAACATTCTAAAAGAAACTATATTTGCTAAACTTTTTAAATTGAGTTGAAAATGTTTTTTACATCTTTTTCACATTTTAATAAATTCATTATATATATTGGTTAAACCGTTTAATGTGTTAGTGTGCTTTCTTTTGAAAAATGCAACAAAATAATATATACATGATTTATTAGGTATTAAAAGCTGAAAATAATAAGATAAATTATATTATTATGATATTAATTATTTGGAGATATTAATTTAGTAGTTATTAAATAACCAGGTTGCTTTTTTTTACATTGTTGTCTTTATTTACCTTAAGCAGATAGTAGACATCTTTTTTTTTTTTTTTTTTTTTTTTTTTTAATTATAATTTAGCCGTACAAATATTTACAAGTTCCGTAATTTAAAATATTTAAAAATGGCAAGGACGATAAGAAGACGGGGTTGTCTTATCACCAAGTCCCTTGTTTGTCAAGACATTTATATAAATACATGGTAACTAAAATGAAAATTAAAAAATTAAGAAAAAAGCAAAATATTACAAAGAAGTTTATATAAAATGCCAAATAGTTTAATAATTCAAAGTTTTGAAAGATATTTTTTCGATTTTATTTTTTGAAAGAAAAATTTAAAAGTTCATTCAGAAAAACAAAAATATCTAAAAACTAAAAAACATGAAAAAAGTAAACGTAAAATTTAATTTACAATCTGTTCTTTTAAAGTGTAATATATTAATTCCTCAAAAACAAATTACAAAATATTAATATAAAAAATTAAAACTCAAAAAAGATTACTTTTTTTATTTTTCCTCTCTCTCTCTTATTTAAGAAAACTAATAAATTTATTTAAACTAATGAAATCTAAAAATGCTAAAAATCTTTATAAGTACTTTTTATATAATATAACAGACTGTAATACCTATATAAACTTAAAGAATTTAGACCTTCCAGACAAATAAAGTATGCATTAGTAGATTTAAAATATAATATTTTTATAGATAGATTTAAAAATAATTATCTGTTTGTTCATTATTTAAAAGTAATAGTTTTAGTTTTTGTTTAAACTGATCAAGAGTTTTAAGTGTTTTAATATCATTACTGATTATCTTTTTCCATGCATTAGGTCCTCTAACAGTTATTGAAAACTTGGTGGAGTCGTATATAGTTTTGGGTTGAACAAAGTTGTTGTTAGAATATTTAGTTACGTATTTGTGTTGAATTTTATTAAATAATAGTTTGAAGATATTTGGTATTGAATTGTTATTAATTTTATACATAAAAATCAGAAGATGATATATATTTATTTGGTACACATTTAGTATTTTTAGATTGTTAAACAATGGTCTTGAATGTGAGAGGCGGTGTGCATTTGATAATAATCTAATTGCATGTTTTTGTTTGCTATATAGCTTTTTTATCTTTGTTTTATTGGTGCTACACCAAGCAATGTTTGCATAATTAAGATAAGAATGTATAAATGAGTAATATATGTATTTCAAGCAGGATTGATCTAAGAATGGTTTTGCTTTATAGAGTAATCCAATATTTTTAGAAATTTTATTTTCAATCATGTTTATGTGGTCTTTCCAATTTATGTTTTTATCTAGAATTACACCTAAAAATTTCATCGAACATTCTCTTTTTACGATGTAATCTCCAATAATAAGTTTTGGAAGTTCAAGAGGAATTTTTTCTTTTTTATGGAGGCGATGAAAAATAGTATATTTAGTTTTAGTTAAACTAATTGAAAGTTTGTTCATATTTAACCATTCGGTTAGTTTTAGGAGTTCAATGTTGACCGTTTTAAATAATGCTGTTATATCACTATGAGAATAAAATAAATTTGTGTCATCAGCAAATAAGATAGAATCTAGAATATTAAAGGCTTTGCTTAAATCATTAATATAAATTAAAAATAAGAGTGGTCCTAATATAGATCCTTGAGAAACGCCGCAAGTAATTGTCATATTGTTAGTTTTTTTATTGCCGAATGAAATATACTGTTTTCTATTAGATAAGTAGCTTTTAAACCAAGCTATATTAGTATTTTTGATACCGTAGTTCTCTAATTTTTTAATTAAAATACTATGATCAACTGTGTAGCTTTTGTTTAAATAACAATATAGTAAGATGTTAAGTTATTTGAAATGGTTTTGTATTGGTTCTGGTTGATTTGCAATCTTGACTGTGGTTGTTATGTAATGTTGATTTCAGTATTTGCAATGGTGCTCAAATTTATCAACAAGTTGCCATGGCTGTTTAATTTTTGTACTGATGGAAAATAATATAGTTGAAAGAGTGTTATTGTCTTAATGAGTAAGAAGTATTAAAAAATGTTAAAAATCACCAATAAAATCCAATAAAGTATAAAGAAAATCAATGGTCGATTTGAAAAACTTTTTTCAAAATATATTGTAGATATTTAAAGAATTGCTTCTTGGATTAAAATCCTATAATTCAAATCATATAATTCAATAAACAAGTTTAATTTAACAAAATTTAAATATCTCAGTTCAACTATTTTTTTGGAAAATGTCAACAAACAGCTACATTATTACATACCATTTGAACAGCAAAACATTTTCTGTTCTACAAAACAGGTTAATGTCTGGAAGGCATTAGTATTTAGTTGTTTATATAAATTGTAGATAATCTGTTTCTTTTTTTGTCTCTAATGTAATTTAAATAACAAAATTTCATAAAGGAAACTTGTCTGAAAAACAAAGAAGGATTCAAAGATATTAAATTTAAATAAAGCCTAAAAAAGTGCCCTTTCTGCATCCATCTCAGCAAACTCACAAAAATAATAAATAATGAGATATATAATATAACTAACCCCTTTCCTGTGGTGACCGTAATATTACAGTTTACCCAAATTTTTCTTAAAACGTGACTTACATAACATTATGTTTTCTGCAGGTGTTGACATCTGTCACCTAACCCTAACCCTAACCCTGACTGTGGTAAAGATTTGCAAAAAATGCATTTTTTTTTAGGTGCTTTTCTGAATCTTTGTAGCAATTTTTTAGTTTTTCTTTAGCATAAATTTTGGAATAGTCTTATTTTATTTTAGAATACAGGGTTGAATCATTATACTTCAACCAATTTGAAATAAACTTTTGGTCACCAACTCCGATTTTCCTAATTTTTACATATTGTTATATGCATTATGTACAGGCTTGGTCGGGAAGCGGGAGCGATCGCTCTAGAATACTGACCACGGAAATAATATTTGGTTGCAAAAAACTGGCCAGATTTTTTAGTTGTTTTATAAGAACATTTTAAAAAGCGAAAAAAACGCAAAAGATTTATTTGACCGATGAGAGACATTCACAAAAAAAAAAAAAAAAAATAGGAAAAATAAAATATCTTGTAACACGAAAAAACTTAAAGCAAAATAAAACACGTTTAGAACAAATATTTTCAAAATATAGCTCATTTAACTATAACTCTTTACATAAAGTAACATCTTACAATTGTATCAAAAGGAAACAAACGTTCTTTATTTAATAAAGAGTGTAATATAGTTTTTATTTAAATACTAGTGTCTTGTTTCCAGTACTAGATTAAGGAGGATTAAGATTAAAGTGGGCTATAGTCCGGGGCCTTGCAGTGTTAGAGGCCCCGAAAAAACCATGACAAAAAAAAAAAAGACTTAAAAAAAAGTCAAGACCTTTTTTTTAATCATTTTTACGCTGTGACACATAAAATGCCTCTAAAATAAAAGTAGCCTCAGGCCCCGAAAAGTCTAACAACATTCTAATAAAACTAACGCAAGTTAAAGTTTTTTTTAAGCTAAATTATTATATAAATAAAAAAATTTATTTGTTTAATAACTATTTTATGCGTAGTGTGTAAAGTTTAACATGTTTGAAACTGTTTTTCTTAGTGAGATGAACAAATGAAATAATTATCAATCATTCAATTACTATAGAAACTAAAATAACTAGATAGAAATCAAATAAAAAGGTTAAAAAATACTTTTTGACGAGGAAGCAAAATGCTTTCCAATATCACTAATAATGTTTAGTGAGTTAGCTTTTTAATCTTAATTAGTGTTTAAAGCAGAAAAAAGTATAACAAGTTTTTAGAATGAAAACTTAAGCAAAAGTAATTAGAGTTAGTAAACAAAAACCTAAAATTTTTCTTTATATCTAATAACTTGCTATATATAATTGTGTTCTGTCGTGACCTCAGGCGTGGGGCTTGTTCATCCGCGAGTTTCTTTGTATGAATGTTTGTGTTTAGTAAGCTGAAACTTTTTATATGCTTATTTCAAAATTAGTTTTATTAACTTTGGGTGATTAATAATAACTTTATTAAAAATGCAATTATTATTAAAAGCCTATGTTTACAAAGTAAATCATAAAAATAGCTTTAAAAGATTACATTAGAATAATAAGCAAATACACAAATTTAAATCTACATAAAAAATACAAACTTTTTAAATAAAAAATAAGAATATACTTATAAAAACTGTAATTTATAATAAAACTTTTGACAATTTAAAAAATTTTATATTAAAAACATTCATTATTGTAAACAAATAATAATAGTTTAAAAGCTATATATATATATATATATATATATATATATATATATATATATATATATATATATATATATATATATATATATATATATATATATATATATATATATATATATATATATATATATATATATATATATATATATATATTATCCGTGCAACTAGAGACACCTGCTGCTGAAACCAGATTTACACAGGGCCCTAGAAGGCGGTCTTATTAGGGAGCCAAAACTCCGCGTAGGTCCCACAAAAGGGTTTATTTGTCACTTGGGCGAATCAGCGTCAAACTATCTCTATTGGTTTATCACTATTTAACTTCCAGAGTGGATGGATTGCCTTCAGATTTCCGGATATAAAAGGAGACACTGAAAATGTGACTACGCCAAGTTCTCCATCGACTGTCGCGGTTTCCATCTTATGCTGTTTCTGCTTTCAAACAACACCGTAACCAATTGATAAATGGAGCAGAGTCGAAATAAGAACAGATACTTTTATATAAGAAACCTTTCTCATTTTATAAAATTTTTTGCTCATCTCTAATCCATTCATTGAGTGCAAATTTGTACTCATCTGTCTTCAAAGTGTTTGTTTAATGGTAGCTTTTTAATTGTTTTTACAAGTTGTTGATAAATCGAAATACATATCCAGTACTAATAACTAACTTTTCAAATGAACTAAATCTACATGCATCAATGATACTACTCAAACTTGGTGATGAGTCCAAAACAACATTACAAATAACTACATTTTCTCCTCTCTTACACTCAGATATAATATTAATCTGAAACTTTTTATCAACTTTAAATTCATTTATCTCTTTATTCATACTTAACAAAAATTCTGGTCCTTTCAACCAATGTCCAAAATCAACAAAACTACTTATTCGAGTAGGAAAATCAGCTGGGTTCAACTCCCCGCTAATATGATTCCATTTTTCTCTATCAACCACTTTTCTAATGGCATTCACTCTATTCTCCACCCATGATTTCCACGTTCTTTCCTTACCAGAATCACACCAGAAACTTACATCCTCAAAGTGCACTCTTCCCTTCAACACTCTTAACACTTCCTCTAAAAGTCGGCTCAGTAACACACAACCTAATAACTCTAATCTAGGTATACTTTATAAGGGTGAAACACGTGACTTTGAAACTAAAAACTTCCTATTCACTCCTAAACTAGTTTCTACAACTAGATATATAATAGCACAATAAATTAATTTAGAACTGTCACAAAATCCATGCAATTGAACACGCTTACTACTCTCATTCACTCTCTCAAACACAAATCTTGGGATTCTAACAAAACTTAATAATTGAAGATCCTTTAAAATGCTGTCAAAGCTAATTCTATTGCTTCTGTTACTATTTCATCCCATCCAATTTTATCTCTAAAAATTAATTGAAAAATTGTTTTTACTCTTGAAGTTAATGGTGTTAAAAAACCTAGAGGATCAAAGAAAGATGCTGCCATCTTAAGAATATTTCTTTTAGTAATTTTTAGCATTCTTCCATTTTTAACAAATTCTTTAAACTCAAAAACAAATTCATCTTTTAATATATCCCACTCAGTTCCTAAGATTTTTATAAAATTATTATTGTTTTCATTTTTAATAATTTCACTTTCAAAAAATTTTAATTCATCAACTTTTAGATTACATTTTGAGTTTTCACTGATTTGTTTCCTTTTTATTAAAATAATTTTGTAATTCGTGATCCAAATGATCACGAATTACAAAATTATTTTTTTAATTTGAATCCTGCATCTAAAAATATACATTTAGATTTTTTATAAAATATTTTCCCTTGTGAAATTGATCATCTATTAATCTTTCAATAAATTTTTCATCATGTTTAATGTATTTATTAAGATGGTGTTTTAAAGTGGCATTTAAAAGAAATTTATATACAATTAGTTTAGCCTCTTTATCAGATATTCTCTCGTACCACAAGAACCTTAAGTAATCTCTGTGTTCAAGAAAGATTTCAATGTTTAAGAATGCTTGTTTTATATCAGCAATTATCCTTATAACATTAAACCTAAATTTTAGTAAAATATCAAATATTTTAGATAATAAATTCGGACCTGAATACAAGCAATCATTTAAAGACGGTCCTGTTGTCGAACAGGACGCATCAAAAACAGCTCTAATTTTTGTAGTATCCATATCTCTTCGAATGACAGGCCTATGAGGCAAACAATGCACACAACCTGGTTCTTTAAATATATCAGACTCACTAACTTTTTCTATTATATTATTCTTTTCATAGCCTATAAAAATTTGATTATATTCTGTAACCAATTGCTTATCATTTAATCATACCTTTAAATTAGCCAGACGTTTTTTTACAAATATTAAAGTTATCAGGTAAAAAATCATGATCAGTTTTAAATGGTAACTTTGTTATATATCGTTCCCCGTTATGTGTGAGGTCTCTTTTAAACTGATACATCAAACAACTCTCAGAAGATTCTATGGTTTCAACAGACCAAAATTTATTTAGATCTTCCCTAAGCTCATCTATTTCACTCTCAACCTCACAGTGCATAGAATGACTAGTAAAAACTGTTTTTGTGGTATTTTTTGAATTTTTTCCAGAGAAATAGGACCACTTAAAACCAACCCTAAGATTGATTTACTAGCTACTAGACCACCTATTGGACTTCTTACGATTCTTCCAGTAATAAAACTGTGATAAAAGTCTATACCTACTAAAATATCAACATGAAAATCAAGACACCTATCATCATAATCAGCTAATGAATATTTGGATAATTGTTTAAATTGATTACAAGCTAATGACACATTTTGCCACTTGCAGAGGGCTACAAATAACTGGTACACATAAAGCTTACATATAAATACTGTGATCAGTATATTTATGTTTGACCTTAAATTGAACAACATTTAATAATTGCAATGTTTGTTCATTATCTTTCCTAAACGTTTTTATTATAGTTTTCTCTTTCCTCATAGTTTTTAAATTTAATCGTTTTTGAATATTTTGACTTATATATGATCGTTGGCTTCCACTATCAAATAAGATTCTTGTCTTTAAAGGTACTAATGATAATTTTTTAAAAACCATACCTATGTCACAATCTGTGCATAGAGTGATAGTTCATGGTACTTCTTTTATAAGGTATTTTAAGTATCCGATAGGTTCTTTGTCTGAGAGTGCTATTAGCCAGAAATAAGGAAAACAAAACTTCTCGAATTGGTCATGCTTGTTTAACCTCTTTTGCAGAAAACACTAGGGATACAGCTAATTATTTGTTTATCACATCTGATATGAACCTCTTTTGCGAAAAAAACAAAATGGATAAAAAAAGAGTGAAAAAAAAAATAGTTTAAGAAACCAAAGTGTCAGTTCTTCTGATAACTGCTTAAAATAAAGGTAAAATAGTTTTATTAATAATATTTTTAATAGTTTTGATTAATTGTTTTTGGTTAGCCAATCTCATAATTTTGTTTAATTAACAATTCAAAATTGCGTTTTTTGTTTTGTTTCTTTTTTATGTTTTTAAAAGTAAATTTAAGAAATAATTTAATCAATTTTAACAAGTAATTAACTATTTTAGGAAGTAAGACCATGAAGAACCATACTGATGAGCTGTTCTGCGTTGAATTTTTAAAAAACGGCTATTTTTATAGCCACAAGTTATAAAAACATCTATTAGAATAGAACGTTGAGAAACTGTGAAAGAATGCAAAGAGCCAAGTATCATATGATAGCAGTGTTGTTTATTATATTCAATGATATGGTTTATTTTGAAATAGTGTTTACATACGTAGTTTGTAAAACACTATAAAATATAGGCGCCTACTTTCTTTTGAATAAAATCATCCGGACTTGTGTAGTTTTCCGGACAAATCTAGAATTAGTCCGGACTAACCGAAAAAAATACAATAAATTGTTTTTTTATGAGAAGCGAATGTGGTTCTTTTAAATATAGAAATATACATAAAAATTCGATGTCTTGTGAAAAAATAAAGGAAATATTTTTAGTCCTTCTTTATTTATATGCCTATTTCCTCATTTTGTATAAGAGCAACGCATTGTGCGTCGTTTTGAGGTTTAAAAATAACATTCTTGTTTTGATACGGAAATTGATCATCTTTTCTATCAAAAATGTCCATATTTCTTTTTAAATAAACTGTGTTAAGTCCTTTTTCGTGTAAAATTTCAGTAAGAGATCTAGAATAGCCTTTTTTAGATTCATTTTCAATAGTGTGTTTATTTTTTTGCTTACGCTTTTCTCCATTTTTTAAAAAGTAAAAAAGGTATTCTTTTACTTTTATATCTTTTTTTCTATTAAAAAGTACATCCATCATTTTGTTTAATCAAATTAATTACAATTAAAACAAAAATAAATTAGTTATGAAGATGCAAATTAATGTAAGCTTTTTTGTTGTATTGTGTGAAAACCAACAAATAGCACATAAATATATTTTATATTTCCATTTTTTAAACATATGGCACCAGCAAACATATGGTTTAAGCATTTTCGGTGATAGCAGCATACAATAGTATTGCAATCGTACTCGATGATACAGATTTATTTTTTTTATTCTATGGATTCATTTCTAAAGAATAAACTATTCATTACAGCAATTAATATTATGTTTTAGATTATAAACTGATACAAATATGTCACAATCGTCTTTATGACTGTCTACAAAGTTAGCTGCTTTCATATAATCTAAAAAATGAAATTCAATTTTTTGTAGATGATATGAAAACTGTTTTCATATCCGTCAAAAAAATACATTCTAAAAGAAGCGGTTCAAGTTAAAAAAGCAATTCTTTGGGCTCACTAAAATCAAAAGTAAAGTACTTCCATCCTTAATCGCTCCTCTGCCTTTATTTTCAACTCAATAAATATATAAGTATATTTATCGAGTTGACATATACTCGAGAAGTAATGAATCTTAAGTTTTGATTAATAAGCTCAAATTTAATTTTCTTTTTAATATAAAAACTTTTTTTATTAAACAAATATTGTTATAAAGTGGTACCACTTTATAACAATGTTCCCAGCGGGCACAGACGTCAATCAAACGTCTTACGGACGTCTTAACTAGGTCGCGACGTATCAGACCAAAATAGGACGTCCTAAAGACGCCCGGTAAAGACGTCTTTGTTAGGACGTCCTTGTGACGTTAATATAAATACGATATTAGGACTTCCATATTTATACGTCCTATATTGACGTCGATAAGACCTACATTAGACGTCCTAATTACCTTAGAAATAAGTAGAAAAATTATTATCAACTTGGCGCATACGATATTATGCGCTAACTCGGTTAATTAAATGTCTACTTGTTTTAGTTGATTATTTTGAGATTATTAATTTTGTTTAGTTTAAAGATATTTTTTAATTTTCTGTATTCTATACTCTATGATCTATAAACTATAATCGGTACAATATTTAAATAAAAGAAAATTCAGTTTAGTTGTTAAGTATAACTAAGTTACAAGTATAATAAGGGAACTTTAACAAAAGACATTAAAATTGCACCAAGACTTTTCACTTTGTGTTTTATAGAATAGTTATGATTTTTGTGTGTTTATCTTATATATATAATATATATATATATATATATATATATATATATATATATATATATATATATATATATATATATATATATATGTATGTATATATATGCAAAGATTTGTAATATCTTTGCTGTAGAAATAGGTAAATGAATAAATAAATTGTATATATTTTGTTGTTCCTGTGTTGTTTCATTAAATTTTATAATTTTTCCTTCATGGGTTGTTTTTATAATTATTAAGATTATTACTTATGTTGACAACTTGTTACTGTGTTGTTTCATTTAATTTGATGTATAATTATTTATATATACATGGTTTATACATTATATTATAATGTTTATATGATGCATACATAATCATTATATATATATATATATATATATATATATATATATATATATATATATATATATATATATATATACATATATATACATATATATGTATGTATAATATATATATATATATATATATATATATATATAATATATATATATATGTATACATATGTATAAATTATGTTGTATTCAACATATAATTTGTGTATTCTGCAAACAGAGTGATGTCTGCAGTTGCAATGCTCTTAAAGAGCAGAGCAATTGAGGTTGCGTAGTCAAAGAGTTGGAGTTGCGACATTGAAAGTAAGTCAAAGTTACAAAACAAAATCGCGACTCTGACTCTAATAGTAAAGTATCTCTGTATTGCATGTGCTTGTACAAATTATTTAACCTTCAAAGAACTTTTCATATATTTGGCAAATAAGAAAGAGTTTATTAAAAAAATTTATTTTTTTAATCATTGCATAATATTGTTTTAAAGAATTCAAAGAAATATTCAAAAATTTTGCTTTGGACTTGAAATTGGAGTCAGAGTTGTTCTCTGTAATACATATATATATATATATATATATATATATATATATATATATATATATATATATATATATATATATATATATAAATATATATATATATATTTTTAGATATATATATATATGTATATATATATCTAAATATATATATATATATATATATATATATATATATATATATATATACATATATATATGTATATATATATATATATATGTATATATAGATATATATAAATACATATATATATATATATATATATATATATATATATATATATATATATATATATATATATATATATATATATATATATGTATATATATGTATATATGTGTATATATATATATATATATATATATATATATATATATATATATATATATATATATATATATATATATATATATATATATATATATATTGTTTTATAAAGTTGTTTTCACATTATTCTGTTTAATTTATATTATATATATATATATATATATATATATATATATATATATATATATATATATATATATATATATATATATATATATATATATATATATATATATATATATATATATATACTGTAATGCAATATTTATTACTTATTTATAATAAATCAATACAGAATATATTATACTCACAAGAGATATTTGCATTGTTGATTTTGATCCAAAAAAAGTTTATATTTAGTAAGAAAGAACTTTTTTCTTTTTTTACACTCATTAAATTTTTTTTTTAAATTAAAAGCCAGACTTTTGAGAATGTTGAAATTCACAGTGCAATCAGCATAAAATGATAAAAACTTGGACTGCAAAAATATAGCACATTCATATAGCACATTTTTACTCGTGAAAATATGCCTTGGAGGAAAATCATCAGCCAGAAGTTTGCTCAGATTAAAAGTAACCATTTTTAAAAAATTCTAAATCACGATGAGAGCCAAACTTTGGTTATAACTTAAAGACTAGAAAAGAATGTTCCGCCCGCATCCAGTTTTTTCTTGACAAAAACTAACTAACCGGTTTTTAATAAATCCACCTCTTTTGAATTTATTTTATATCATGTTACTACAGAGGTAGCTAAAATATTATTTCACTTATAAAAAATCAATTTGTTTGAGAAAATTAAAAAAAATAAAAAACTGGCTACCTCTGTAGTAACATGGTCTAATCGATCAATCTTTACAGACACCCAAAAACAATGATCCAAACATTTTTTTTTCTTTTCTTGGTTTTTAATTTACAAAATGTATCATTTATTAGAAAATGTGCAAAAAAAATGAAGAAATTTGAAAATTATCTTATTTAATTTAAAGATTTAGTGAAAACATGGGGTTTTTTACCCCATGTTTTCACTATTATGACAGTCCTAAAAACGTAGACGGGCTTATTTAACGCATAGTGAGTTTTTCAAAAGAAAAATATGGCATTCAAAACAGTAATAAACATTTGCTGAAAATGATTATTTTATTTGATGATATCAGTCCGTTTTGTCTTAAAAGTCAACAGCTTACAAGCGTATGCGCTAGCGGTTCTCATTACGGAATAGTTACTTTGAACGTATTTCATGCGGTGCTTACTAAATCAACTCAACCATGAAACAATCTAGAGTCTCATTTTAAATGTATTTTTACTTTTGATAACAACACCGAAATTGAAAAAAATGTTTAAAAACAATTTTCTATTTACTGGAAGGTTACATCATACTATTAGCGAGTTACTCAACAAAGAAACATCCAGCAAACAAGGGCATCTCGCTTTATTTAACAGAAACTGTTCTGTCGCCAGATTAAGAACACATACGAATCATTCTAAAGAACAAAATTTTTTCATACCTGTCAATGCTCAAGGAGAATTTAATTTTGTTGCAAATCTATGAGCGTCAACTAAAAAATTATTAGCTTTTAAGCTTTTCCGTACGTCAAAGCAAAATATTTTTAAAAATGTTATTTTCTCAAATCTCACCACAATGCTTATAAACATGAAAAAGTGGAGGAGAATAATGTTAACAAAAAAGAGACAGACGACATAAAGAGAGCTAAAAAAAAGTAAATTATTATTAAAAAAGAAAAAAATTGTATACAAAAAAAAAGCTATATCTGATTTTATTAGCAATAATTACCACGTTTCAAAAGAAAAGTTCAACTCCACTCGTTTTAAACTTTATCACAAAATTATAAATTATTACTCTAATAAATTGATATTTTTTGATACGGCTCAAACTACAAAAACTGTCATTGATTTATTACGACAGCAATTTTATATCAATAAATGTAAAAAAGAATTGTTTTTTTATGAAACATTAATCGACATAAACTTTAGGACTCTTTTATTCGCCTCTTCTAACACTACGCAAATTATTTTTCCAGAATGCTTACAATACTTATTTATGTTATAAACATAAATTCAAACTTGAAGAAAAAAACCAAGAAGAAGAATTAGCTCCACCAAAAGATACTAACAAATCTGACATTTCTATTTTGATTAAAAAATATGACTTGCCTTAATTCCTCACTTTTGCTGATCAGAGCACATCTGAAAAACAAATTTCAGGTGAACTATGATTTCAGCAAGATTTTATGAAACTGTTCTAAATCTTGCTAAAATCAATTATGATTTCAGCAAGATATTATGAATTGTTACCCTTTAATACAAAGCTTGATGAAGATTTAGGAACATCAGCAATATATATCAAGAAAAGTGGATAATCATAACGTAGGAGCTGAAGCATTTGCTTACAATTAAATTGTTATTAATTTAATTTTAAGCAATTAAGTCAAAATCGTCAAAGCGAATTGACCTTTTGCCAGATAAAGACGCCATTATAAAACGCATTGCATTCTGGGATCGCTTGGGAGCAAACAAACTTGATAAATATATAATTCTATGCGAATATCCAGCGATTATTGCATTAGCTTAGATTATTATTCTTATTTATTGGTTTTAATATGGTTTTTACTTCAGTAGATTTGTCAAAGTGGAAAATAGATGAGTTAAAAACGTATTTATTATCAAGAGATGTCCCACTTGGTTCAGGAAGTGCACGAAAAGCACTTTTGATAGAAAAAGTTACCATGGCAGAAGCTTTAAACCTACCATTGTTACCTACCACTGATAACCGTATTAATGAAATAAATAACAGTCGAAGAAGGAAGTTAGTAGTTGACGATGTTTTACATCTTCCATTTCCGGAAGATTTAAAAAGTAACTGGCAAAGTGGAAGTCAATATCTTCCTAATGCGAATTTAGAAGTCATTAAAGAACATGCTGCAAATAAGAGTGCAATGAAGGCATTTAGAGAAGGAAAAAACTTGCAATATTCTGGGCATGTTAAAGATGTCGCCTTTAATAACATTGTTGACAGTATTCGGTATTGTTACGTTAGAGCTACTGTTGTTCCTCAGACAAGAATAAACGAAAATCCATATTTAGTTTTGGTATGTTTTTATGGTTCAGAGTATGTTTTTACTGCTGAGTGTTCGTGTATTGCAGGTTTCAGTTCATCTTGTAAGCATGTCTTTAGTTTATTGCATTATATTGAGAATGAAGTCAGGTTAGGCCATAATAAAACATGTACTGGCAAAAAACAACAATGGGATGTACGAGTTGAAAAGCGCCAAAAAATACATGAACCATGTGAAATAAATTCAGTTATTTTTAGGCGACCACATCCTGAAAATGATGATGTTGAACCTGGTCCAAGTAGAAACTTATATGAACCTCTATCACGAACAGACATTAATGTCACATATTCAACTGAAGACTGGGAGAATATTGCTAAAGCTACCAACGGTAATGCAACGGTTTTGCAGTTTAAAAAAACAAGTTTTTATAATTTAGATATTGATTTTACAATTGCTACAGAATATCCTAAAACAATTGATGAAATAGTTTGTATAACCGTTATGAATTTGTTTCACTATAAATTAAAAACCTATCGAACAAAATCTAATATAAAAAAAATTTGCAGGTTAACAACAGACCAGTCATATTCTATTAATTGGTTTAAATATAAAAATGGTGTTATTACATCATCAGTATCCCATGAGGTAATTCAGAAAGTTGTGATATGCAAACAATTACAAACCCAACATCCTCTTTTAATTTATGTGCAAAGATTTGTGAACAAATTGAAACTATTTCCAGTGGTGCGCTATCATGGGGACGAGGCAATGAAGAATTTGCTGTCAAACGTTATGTTAGAAAAAACAAAAACTTACATAAAAATTTTAGTTGTGACATAGCAGGCTTGACAATATGTTCTGAGTATCCATTTCTGGGTGCAAGTCCTGATAGAATTATAAATTGTACTTGTTGTGGATTTGGTTTGTTAGAATGCAAATGTCCTTTTTCAGCAAGAGATAAAACTATTTCAGAATACCTTTCAATGTCTTCTTGTTTTATAGTAAAAAGTAATGAAAGTTTTGCAATCAAACTTAATCACCCTTATTACACCAAAGTTCAGCACCAAATATTTGTTACAGGTGCCAATTATTGTGACTTTGAAATTTATTTACCCAAAGATTCTTGCACATTTCGTATTGCTAAAGATCCAAATTTCTTATTGTGCCTACCAAAATTAGTTACATATTTTAACGATATTATGCTTCCATATTTATATGACATAAACTTTGTGAGAACCACCTACACCTGCAGTAAAGTCATCCAAAGCCTTGTTTCACAAGTTGAAAAGGTAGAAAAGCAAAATACAGCAGCATTAGAACTAAAACAATTATCAGATAATTACCAAATGCTGTCCAAAGACTCACCACTATCTTGTAAAAGAAAACTGTAGAAAACTATATAAAATTAATATATATATATATATATATATATATATATATATATATATATATATATATATATATATATATATATATATATATATATATATATATATATATATATATATATATATATATATATATATGTATAATAAAATATAAATAAATAAAATGAATAAAATAAAAAGTAAAATAAAAGTATGTAATATATATAAAATAAACAGAATAGAAAATAATATGTATGTATGTATATATATATATATATATATATATATATATATATATATATATATATATATATATATATATATATATATATATATATATATATATATATATATATATATATATATATATATATATATATATATATATATGTATATATAAAATAATTAAATGAAAAAAATAAAATAAAAAGAATAAAATTAAAAATAAAATACAAATATGTAATATATATAAAATAAAAAGAATATAAAATAATATGTATGTATATATATATATATATATATATATATATATATATATATATATATATATATATATATATATATATATGTATATATATATATAATGTTATTCTATTCTACAAATAGAGTGCTCAATGTTCTTAAAAAACAGCAATAATAAATTAGAAGAAAAAACTTATCCACTTATCTAATATTTTTCTTTAACAAATTGTAAAAAAAATAGAAATAAATATATTTAAAAACCAAAATAAATAGAATAAAATAAAATGATTGAAAAAAAATAAAATTTAAACTAAATAAACAACTAATGATAAATAAAAATTATACATTTTCATGTTAGATTTTTTTAAATCTAATTCACTACCAACAACGATGTAAGCACCACTGTTTCAGTGAAGAGTGTCAGAAAACAAAGAGAAAGCGGTTGAATGAAGACTGTGCAAAGAAAAAATTAGAGGAATAAAAGTTTTTAGAGCATGAAGAAATAGATACTGTAAAATTATCTGTTTACTGTACGGATACTGATGCTGCAATAACACTATTTCTATATTTAAACCAAGTGACTTTGCTGAATGAAAAATCACGCATAATTAAAAAAAGATTTGGTTCATGGAACATTAGTATTTTAAAAAAGAGAAAGAGATGCAATATCACAACCATGGGACACAGGGTCAAGCTTAAAAAGTAACAGGTCTAACTTTATTTATAATAAGTTTTGTGGTTTAAAAGAATGGGCATCATTAGAAGAACTGGCCCAAATGTGACAACAGTATGTCATACAGGGTTAATTAAGTTTGAACTAGCCCAAATGCGGCAAGAGTATTCCATACAGGGACAATTAAATTCTTAGGAATCAGGAGTGAGAAGATGGTGAGCACATTTTAATGAATAACATCCTTAGCCGATGCTAAATTTGGAATTCTTTATAAGAATTCCAAAGTTAGTTTCCACAAGAGAAAAAGTTTCCACAAGAGGTGGTTGCAAAAAATTAATCCAAGAAGGCGTAAAGTAGAAGACTCTATAGGAGCGTTACCATTTATCAATATAGGAATATCAACAACAGTGATAATTATTAGCAGCACACTATTATACAGTTTTTTATTTATTTTTAATGTCAATTTATATCTGTGATTGTTTAATAAATTAGAATTTTTTTACTTGGCATAATATCTTTATTTTTTTTTTTTAATACAAACTTTGACATTGTTAAACTTTTATATACCTAGACACTTTTATCACATACAGGGATTAGGGAAACGTCAGGGATTTCAGATGTCTGCAAAAAAAAAAAAAAAAAAAGAACTATTAGGGAAATAGGGTTGAATTTAGGAAAAATCAAGGTAATCTCAGGGGAAATAGCTAAATAGATAAGACTGACGGATGTCTGGCCGGCTAGACATCTATCGTTTTGTACATAATGTGGGCAGATGATTATTTTTAATTATTATGACCTATAAATTTGGTTGCAATAACATAACGTTTTTCTAAAAAAAAATCAAGTGCTTTTTTTTTTTGAAATTGAAATTTTGACTAATATTTAAATCATGGAAACAGGTCAAATTCAAGGAAATAAGACATGACATACGCGTCCTCAGCAGTGCTGAAAACGCATTGCACCTGCATAGTGCTGAGTCAGCACTATGCAGGTGCAATCGCACTGTGACCTAAACTCAAGGGTCCCCTCAGTATTAAAAAAACACTAGTACTAGAAGTTACAAAATGTATTAGGTTTAGCAAGGATTATAGTTATTGGGTTAAATAGTGACGGATCCAAGGTATATACAGTTTAAGGCTGACGACACGGATTTCGAAGTGGAGGGACGGGGGTCACGATCATCAACTTGTAAAAAAAGTCCTCCATATCAAAATTTTTAAAAAAGAAAAAAAAGTCTTTTACCAAGAAAGCGGGGTTCACACCCACCCAAACTTCTTACACTCGGTGTAGTTAAGGCAATTTACAAATTATTCGAATACTTTTATTTGAAATTAGCGTGATTTTATTAGCTTCTAATAGCTATTAAAATCACGCTAATTTCAAATAAAAGTATTCGAATAATTTGTAAATTGCCTTATTGTCCAAATATTAGCTTTATTGTCCAATTTATAGCTTTATTTTCCAATTGTCCAATTATTAGCTTTACTAGCTTATTGTCCAAACAAAAACTTTAGACGGTTTAACTTTTTTTGCTTAAGATTTTTTAATATTTAAAGAAACTTTTTTTTAATATAATTTTCAAAACCTTTTTACTACCAGTAATAGTGAATCTAAAGAACACTATTTTGGAGCCTTTAGATCAATTTTGCTCATCGGCAATAACATAAATTTAGTTAAAATCCTTTGAAAAAGGTCCTTAATTTACTAATTCTAATCGGTTCTGACGTACATTAACTATATATAGTTGTCAAAACACAATATTTTTATAAATTTTAACAAAAAATACTAGAATTCCGACAAGAAAGAGCTTATAATTATGGAAAATTGCCAATTAACGACCAGAACAAATTATATTGTTAAACTATAATGTTCATTTCACCTAAAAAACGTATTTATTTAAAATCTTATTCAAATTTGGACGAGCGATTGTGATTTTAAGATGATTTAAAAAAAAAAAAAAAAAAAAAATAATAATTTTCGGTCTGGGTTTTTTCGCTACAAACATTTATATTTTATTATACTGCGAAATATATCACTTTAATCTTTTCATAATTTACAGACCTGATCATTTAACGGAAATATGTCGTAGTCAACAAAATATCTTAGAGACCCTATAATATTTTTTAAGAGTGCCTTTACTACACCGAGCATCCGTCACTAGGAATAAATATAAGTTCTTGATACTAAGTTCTTGGTAACAAAATGTAACTAAATATAGATATATATTTAAAATTAATTTCTTGCTTTAGATAATATTTACAATGAATAAAAAACCGTATATAGAAACTAAAAAAAAGGTGAAAGTTGAAATATACTAATAATAACCCTGACAATCATATAAATATTCTTTAAAATCCGGAAAATTCTAAGTTAGATACTCGGGCAAATAAGCAAAAATAAAAAAAAGTAATGTTTGTTAAAAATATATATAAAAAGTATTAAAATTGTACATTGTATTGATGTCAAATCCTATTGATGTCAAATGCTAAATTTGCCATTTGACACCAGCTGTCAAATGGCAAATTTAGCTGAAAATCTATGTAACAATATAACCTAAAGATTAAAGCTTATTTTGTCTATAAAACTGCAGTTTTTCAAAATTAATGATACATAATTGTGCAAGCAAAGATATTAAAATGGGAATATAAAATAAAAAATTAATCAAACTTCATAAAATAGTACAATAATAACCAAAGTTTAAGGAGCAAAATCCTGGTCAGAACTCGGCACCTCCGGACCGTTTTCAAGACCTACTCGAGGGGGGCAACCAATTGCTGTTCTTTTTTTAGAAAAAATGAGCAGTAGTTGGTTGTCTCTGTCAAATGGGCCTCGGAAAAGGTCTGAGAGGTTGCCTAGTCATGATCAGGATTTTGCATGCTGCATAGATATTAAAATACCAATATAAATAAAAAATTACCCAAATTTCATAAAATAGCACAATAATAACTATAAATTTAAGAGCAAACACCTGCCTGCAAAATTCAGGTCAGAACTTGACATGCCCGGACCATTTTTGGGACCTGCTCAAGGGGAGCAATCAACCACTATTCCTTTTTAAAAAAAAATGAATAGTGGTTTGTTGCCTCTCTCAAACAAGTCTTGAAAAGGGTCTGGGGAATGCCAAGTGATGATTAGAATTTTGCAGGCTGCAAAGATATTAAAATGCAAATATGTAACAAAAAATTAACCAAATTTCATAAAATAGCACAATAATAACCAAAATTTAAAGAGCAAACTAAACAGCATGCAAAATCTAGGTAAGAGCTCGACACTCCTGGGCCTTTTTTGGGACCAGTTTGAGAGTGGCAACTTACCACTGTTCTTTTTTTCAAAAAAAATGAACAGTGGTTGGTTGCCACTCTCGAACAGGTCTCAGGGAAGCGCCAAGTAACAACCAGGATTTTGCAAGCTGCACACGGTACAACTAGTTCAAAAAACATTCAAAAACAACATCAAAGAACAACAATTTATACTGCTGTTGCATTTACAAGAGGTGGTTGCAGGTTAACAATGGCAGCAGCAATTATCCATATATCATCGATTAGAGGGACTAATGTGATAGGCAGAGTGTTCTTTAGAAGTCGAAATTCTTTCAGCCTTCCAATGACACGTTCAATGTGTATTCTTGCACGTGCTATGCGCTTGCAATGATACACTTCAGAGGGTGTAAACTGTCGCTTACTACGTAAAAATGGTGGAGTTACAGCTTTTACCTGCCTTGATAGAAATAAATCTTGAACATTGAAACCTTTATCAAAAAGTGCAATAAAACCAGGAGTGAATCTTTTTGCAACATTGCAATCTTCAGTGATAAAACGATCTGAGGAAGATCCAGAGTAACCTTTAGAAACAAAAGAGATAGAACCGCCTTTAGTACAAAATATAAGTTTTTTTAATGTGTTTCTACTTTTATAAGAACTATATGTTTGATATTGAGCTTTAGCATTAGCAGATTTTTGAATAGTTTGTTCAGTACGGTCACCAATACCTTCAACATAAACGAAATCTCCAATAAAATGAGGATGTGTAAAACTTAATGTTTCTTCTGGAGCAGGCCAATAAATTAATGGTTCAATTTCTCGGGCTAATAAAGTTATAAATGTAGTTAAAATCCTAGACACATGACTTACTGAAATTTTAAAACGAAATGCTAAATCTTGTAATGGTGAGTCAAGTCAAATACGCATTAAAATAAGTAACACTTCATCTTCAACAAAAAGCTGTCGTGCTGGACCAGGTTTCCCTGTACTTGAAGGTTTACTAGCAGGACTAAACTGATATTGCTTTGGTTCAAATGAACGTTTATAATCCATAAAATAAGACACTTTTTTATGTTTAGCTTGAACACGACTAACAATATATAAAAAAACATTTTCAGTGGGACACCCAGAGAACAATTTTATGACTTTGGGTAAAGAACGCACTGCCTCCCATGTTAATCTTTTATGACTACTTTGTTTATAAAGTGTTGTTGGTGTTAGATAAGTTGCTGGTGTGTTAGTAATTAAATCGATTTGTTGTGGAGAAAGTTGCTGATTAGATGCTGTTGATGATAGACATGGAGGAGATATTGACAGAGAAGACTGTTGGAGAATATTGTCATTATTGTTACTGCTACTAGTAGTGGTACAGGTACTTGAAAAATGTGTATTTTTATGTTTTTTAGAAACTTTAGTAGGTGTATATCGAGGAATTGGTAATTTTCTTTTATTTTGAGGAGGAGATATTTTGTATCCTTTCAAATATAACTTTGGATGAGGGGATAGCTCAGTTGGCTTCCCATACTCAAAATGATTTGCACATACTTTTGTATTCTTATTTACAGCATATAGCTTTCTTTTTTTTGTTAAAGGATCGACTATTTCTCTGTTAATAATTTTACTCCATGTCAAAAAATAACTCTCTTTACAAGTAAAAAATTTTAATTCGCTGAAACTAAAAGTCTTATAAATATGATCTTTCAAAACATACTTTTCTTTGTATCGACGATCGTTGTTACAACCAAAAATTGCACAATGATCGCTCTTACCCATTACAAAAGAGTGTTGCAAATAAAAAAAATAATAGTTATAAACCAAATAGATAATAATGGTCAACTTTTAAAAAACTTATTAGAAACAACAGGATATTTACGAATTTAACTTTTGTTTGCTCCCAGGCAATCCCAAAATGCAATGCGTAGTTATAATGACGTCGTTATCTGGCAAAAGGTCTATTGAAGCGCCTAGTGCTAAAAGTACTTAAGTCACAAAAAAATGTTTGAGAAATCTACTTTTATCAGCCATTTTAAATCCTTACTTTAAAGTGTTATATCTCTGATCAAAGTAGATTTTCTCAAAATATTTTTTTGTGACTAAGTACTTTTAGCACTAAGCTCTTCAATTCAATAATCTCTTCTGCGTTTTTTATTTACAAAACGCTTTATCTTACATTTAAAACATTGTTTTCTTCAACATCTTTTTTACCTTTTCATAAATATTGTAGTGTTAAAAGAAAATGTCAAAATTGCTGTGCCAAAAGCGGAAAATTACTATATTTTGAAGAAATTCAAACAAATGCGAATCAGTTTTATAATGTTGATGACACATCTAAGCAAAAAAAAATTATAGAAATGATGACGATAATGGATACAATTTACAATTTGCATCTTGCCAAATTTTTTATTTTTTTTTGTCTTAAAAAAATATAAAAAATAGTTTGAATTTTCTTCAACTTTGAAACAAGTAAAAGAATTTCAAACTTTTAAAAAATTAAAATAAAATTAAAGAACAAGATATGTTTTTTGAACTTATTGCCATCAAAACTTTCTAAGAACCAAGTTTGAAAAAATTTGATTATTTTACTTTTACGCCAACAGGAGTTACCAAAACAGAATTATTTTTAACACTAGTCAAAAAATTTACTGCATGGTCTCATCACACATTGCTGTTTAAAAAAAAGCCAATGTTAACGCAAAAAAACAAGCGCAACGTAAACCCTATGATTGTAAAACGCATCAATTTTCATAAGAAAAACCTCATCAATATTTTCAAGCTAATTTGGCAGACATGGACATTTTTAGTCTTAATTTCGGTAGTTATCTAGAATATTGTTTAGTTGTTGTAGATGATGTTTCTGGAAATGTATTTTTAAGACTTACAGGAAAAAAAAATGTTAACAAAGTTTTGTCGAGATTTTTTAAAGTTATTTTTAAAGATATAAAAATTTTTTTTGATGAACATTTTACATTTTTACAAACTGATTAAGGTACCAAATTTTTGTTTGCAAAATGAAAGAATGGTTCAAAGCTAAAAATACTCGTCATTTACATTCTAAAAACTAAGGTAAAGCTTATTTAGTCATCAGTCATTGTTTATTTGAAATTACTTTATCAAAAACTAAGTAATCAAAATAAACTCAACATTCCTTATTGGATTAATTATATCAAAACCATAGACCAAAAACTAAACAAAACAGAAAAATAGAGTAGCAGAATCAGTCCTAGATTTAGATAGCGAAGATGGAACAGCTAAAGCTTTACGCGTGATTTATCAATACGCAATAGTAAAATACGTAAATATTAATTTACTTCTAACACTTTGTATAGTGTTGAAAAAGAATACATAAGTAAAAAACTAAAGATTTTAAAACCATTGTAAATAGAAACAGAATGCTGTTTACGAAAAATATAAAAAAAAGACGGGAAAGACACTTTTAGTCAACCGAGTACACGTTTTCATCTGTATTGGGACACTACAAAAAAAGTCCTTACCATGAAAATTACTGATAGTTTATTTTATTATTTAAATATTTATTTTATTATTTGATATATTATTTGAAAATAACAAAAAAAGTCCTCGTCATAAGAAATACTGAGGAACGGAACGTTCCAACCCTATTGCACATAGATATTTACATATTCAAATTTCTAGTAGGCGAAATTGGTAATTTAAATAAAACATATAAAGTCAAAAGAGACAATTTGTAACCTAATTGCAAAGAAGACAAAGATATTTGTTATAAAAACTTAAACATAACATGAACTACTTTTGTTTTGTAAATTTTCTAGATTTTCAGATTGTACATCACCCATTAGACCGTACCAGTAAACTTTGTGTCGGTCATTTTTGAAAAATGAGGCAGTTTAGAACACCAAACAAGTATTGCTCTTGATTTATGTAACAATATTCTATTAAAACTTTGCAGCTAGATATCCAGTTACGTTATGAAACACATACAGCCATAAAGCTTAAGGGAAACAAAAGACTAAGTTATATTAGAGTAAGAGTGAGTTGAGTAAGTTTCAAAACAAATAACTAAGTGGAAGAAATAGTACTAATTGATCAAGTCTATCCCCAGCAGTAAAAGAAATACAAGTCCAATTAAACTCACTTTTAAA
>NC_061162.1:54776996-54803176 GCF_022113875.1 Hydra vulgaris | reverse complement strand
TTCAATCTTTTTTTTTTTTTATTAAAAATAATGTTCAATTTCAACACTTTTTATTCTGAAGGAAATATATGCAACATAGAAATTGTAATAAATTCAAAAGTAATATTCCTATATCATTTCAATTCTTATGGAACCTTTGGAACAACTTTGCTAATCTTACTGATTCTAATTATACAAATAATTTTACAAACGAAAAAATACCTTAACAAAGTTTTATTAACTTGTTTTCTGCTGCTTTTTGATCTATTGTTACAAAATATATTATCAATAAAACCATCGGCGTTGAACCAATAGAATTAATTTGTTTTTTTTATTAAATCTACTTTGAAAAAACAAATAAAAGAGAATATTATAATTTTACTTTACAAGACAAACCTTTAAAAAACTTACCAATACCGTATTTTTGTATAACCGTGTTATTTGGCCTGAAAGATAATTAAAAATATTGAACGTGTTCACCGAAAGTATGAATAATAATTTGCTTCTTAGTTTGCTAAATTTGAATATAAATGAAATTAAAATTAGTGATTTTATTTATGAAGGATCTAATGTCAACATTCTTCAATATAGAATTTACACTTCTTATCAATATTTCAGTATTTCCTTTGATGAAAGTAATTATTATAATTATTAGTGCGTTCCTTTATTTAAAAAAAATTAAAATCACCAAAACAAAAGAGTTGTTTGCTCATGTATTCATCTGAGGCTCTATACTTTGAAATGAAAACCAATTCCTCATTGCTTTATTTTACTCCTTACAGACAAACTATTCCCTTCCAAACTCTACCGTCAGCATTGTTTTACGACACTTTTATCATAAAAACGTTGGATACTACATTAATAACTAAATATAAAGCAGAAACATTTATTGAAGCTTTAATTTATTGTGAACACACCAAATCCATTTTATCGCCTACTTTAAAAGTTCTGCTTATGACTACTGGAACTCTTGAAAAAACAACAACACCTCGTTTTAATATATCGTACAAGTGGGCTAAATCAATATTGCAAGGAAAAGATCTGAGAGAACTTTATAGCACTTTACTCAATGTTAATTTCGTTTATCAAAAAAAACAGCAACGGTACTGACAAAGAAATTTAGAAAAAAAGTTACCCTTTGAAAAATATCATTTTAAAAATGTACCAGCCCGGTAAAAATGTTATACCGTATACTTAACTTTTACAAAGAGACAAGTACAGTTTAAGTAAGTAACAAATCGAACCCATTTACAATTGAAATGGATCAATGAATTTATGGTTCAAGATTTTAAAACTCATTAGAAAAGATTATCTTATTTGAGATACTTATTAACACAAATTAGCAGTTTTAACAAGAGCGCTAGCAATTTACCATTTTCCAGCTATTTGCCTATTTTCATTGAATACAATCATTGAATTTAAGGACAAAAGTGCGGAATTTACATTAACAGAGTCTAAGAACCTAGAATTATGGCGTACTTTAACATGGCAGACTACAACAACGCGACGCAAGTCACTTTTAATATTGATTTTCTCAAAAACATTAGACAAAAGTTATAATGTCAATTAAGTAATTTTAATTTTAACGAAGTAAACGATTTGCGTACCTAATTGACTTTTCTCAAATTAAAAAAAAAGTGTTTCTCTTTAGCAATTTGAGTCATACTGTCTATTTTAACCCGGTTTTAAAAATACAAATGAATCCATTTTACGTTTAACTTTTACTTAGGAATGTCTCTCTTTTGCGCTAAAGGAATATAGATGAAAATCTTAGGTATTTATCATGTTTTACAACTTCAAATTATAGAAGACTAACACAGACATCAGGTAGATTATGTTCATAAACAATTGCAACAACTAAAAAATCAATTCGGTCATTATTCGACTAAAGCAGATATTTAAAACATCAAATCAAGACTTGATAAAAAATGCTAAATCTTTGAAAAACTATAAAAAAAAAAAATAAAAAAGTTAGATTTTAAAAAGAAGAATCTAAATATTGCAAAGAAAGAAAAAGAATAAAAAAGAAAGTTTCCAAAAAAAAAAGATTTTGAAGAAGGTGAAGCTTTAGAAGAAGGAATCAAAAATATTCCGATGATAATTGCGAAAGTTCTGAAGATGACAATAGCTAGAAAAAAAAGTCAAAATAAATTTAATTGTTTCTTCTCCCTCCAACGTTTGTTTGCAATATTTTCAAGTCACAATAGGAGTTGACGCCATTTACGGTTTGTGTAGAAATTGCATTGTTCAACTAAGAGCTATTTTTCTAGCTTGCTACTATATTAAACTACGAAAAATAAAAAGAATTGAAAGACGTTAAAAGTAAAAAAATTCCATTTAAAAAAACAGTTCTGACTCTGACGACAGTTAATTAAAAAAATTTTACTTTGTTCTTAATTTTTTTTCAGATAACTCGATGAGTTCATTAGCTAAATATAGAAGAGACGGAGATGAAAATCGTTATACTTCGAATCATAACGGCCCCGTTTCTATTGATGATGTTATTCAAAACACGTAAACAAGAATTGTTTGCTGCAACAAGCAGCAAGCGGAAACAGCAGCACTGAATACAGCGCTATCCTAAGTGAAAGATATCCAGGTTTTATGACCGCAGTGCCTCAAGATAAAGTGATTGCAGTAAATTATCAAAAATTTAGTTATGACATGAGTTCAGATTTAGTCAACTTAATCACGTTTAACATGAAGTTATCAGAATGGACACTTACACAAGATTATCAATTGGAATTTGATTTACTGTTTTATTCAAATTTTAGTTCTCTTACGAAACTTGACGGAACAGCCGCTGATAATGCTTTGTTGAATAAATTTGGTCTTTTTGAAAAGACTATTTTTCATTTATTCAAAACGATCAAAGTATTTCTTAATGTGCTAAAAAATAGTCAAACTTGCGCCAATAAAGCTAATTCCAGTCAAGCTTTCAATCGCTTTAAAGCCAACTTGGTCAAAAAAAGTCATTTTTTAAATGTTAGAACTAAACGACTCGATCGCGATTAGGGAATTACTGAAAATAGAACCAAACGCGTCACTTTGGTTAAATTAAAAAATCTTATTTAATCCGCTGATCCTAATGGTTTAGTGCGAGCTATTGACTAGGTATCACCTGATTATCATGAAAATTTTCGCGATTTGTTCAACTCTGCTTTGGCGGCAAATCATTTTCGATTTTGAGTACCATTGTTCTTTTTATGTGAATTTTTTCACATTAAAAGTTATAACGGTAAAAGGAAAAGTACATCAAAATTAAAACTTACAATGAAAATGATATGAATTAACTTCTTAAATATATAAGAGATTATACCGCCAATACTTTCACTGGCTTAGCTCATTTTAGTGTAACAGTTAAAAATCCAACTATTTATGTCAACACTTATAGAATTAAACAAAGTATTCCATTAGAAAAATCTTTTTAGAAGAATAACAATAAGGTTATTCCCTACATTTTACTTCGCTTGGTTCTCTAAAAACAAGTCACTAATTTAGAAGGCGCAACTACCATCACAGTGAATTTAGGCACCATGAAAACCTCAGATTTTGAACCTCATTGCATTTTATTTTCATGAAGCTGAGTTTTATGATGTAAACATTTGAGTTTCATTATGTGAAGGTAATATGCCGCGTACTTTAAACACTATAAATTTTTCTGATTTTTATAACAATAGCGATGGTTCTTTTATAAAAAATTTTCTAGATTATATTAGTCAACCATATACAACCGAGCCTTCAGTAGTAAATACCATAAGCGACTGCAAATATATCAATGATAAACCGCCTACTATTACTTCAAGAAACAGTTCTTTTCAAATTACTGCTAATTTTAAAGAAAGATTTGTAGGACTTTTAACTATTTATCTACGACATGCAGCGCATATAATACAAAAAGGAACAGGAGAAGATGATAATTATACATATATACCCAACAAATTTAAATCATCTTTTTTTTTTAATTATTCACCTCACCAAGGCCCGAGGAGGCCACTACAGCAGACGAGGCTACTTTTTTTTTTTTTTTCTCAAAAAAAAAAAAAAGTAGCCTCGTCTGCTTTCATTCTCGTGGTACAACCCTCTCTCAACTTTTTAACTTCGAAACACAAACCTTATCAAGTAAGGCCGCTGCGCGGAGAAATTAAGTTAAGCGCGGTACTTCCAGGAACGTGGTGGGAGTCGAACTCCGAACCTTTCGCTTACAAAGCAAGCGCTCTTACCACTACACCATTACTGCATACATTAATTTTTTTTTTTTTTTTTTTTTGTATGTATTTAGGTGCTCCCAGAAGTCCTTACGGTCTTATCATAGAGCACCGCGGGAGAGCATTTAACAGGAAGTTCACGCCTCCTTCCGTACCAATGTCGCTTGTTGGGATAGAGATGGCGTCGAACCTCAGACCTCTGGGTTCTGAGCTAGAACTCTAACCACTGCGCCACGGCTGCTTATTTAATTTAAATCATAAAACATTTTTGTTTTGACTAAAATGACCATGTTGAACTTTTTTTATATGTAAACGAGTATTTAATTTGAAATAATGTTTAAAAAAACCTCATTTGCATTTTTGTTCACTTTTTTGTATTACCTATGAAGTTTATTTATAGCTCCAAGACGTCACTGTAAGAGAGAAAAAGGTCGTAGATAGAGGAAATGGAAAACTTTTCAAAAACAAAAATTATTTTTCTAAACTACTTCTCAAATTCGATCTTGAAAAAAATTTGAAAAAAATATAAAAAACATGTCAAAACAAATGTAAAAATTTGAGTTTTATATTTCATCTTTCATCTTTCTACTTCAATTAGATTTTAATTCAATAGACTGTAAATACTTTTTTAAAAGGTAATTTTAAAATAGAAAAATTGCTTCCATTAGCACTAAATATATTTTGTTATATGTATAAAACATATTTGTATTAGTATACAAAACTTTCTTTATTTTTAAATTTTTAATTTAATTGTTATTTTATTATTTGACAAAAGTTATGTACTCTTTAACGTTTTTTTGTATATTTTTTCATATTTGTTTATAAACACGGACATTTTGTAAACGGGGATCGGTGATAAGACAGTCATTGTCTTCTTCTTGCTCTGGCCAATTTTTATAAATGTAATATGTCTTTATTGTAAATATATGAAACAGCAAAATAAAAAAAAAAATAAATAAAAAAAAAAAAAAAAATTATGACTTCTATAATCTATAGGTTCTTGTTTCATTTATTTGATAATTCCTAATGATAATGTTTTTTCAATAAACTTAAAAAAAAAGAAAAACAGAAAAAACAAAAAAAAATATGCATGTTCCTGTGTCAGAATACCCATTCTGACAACCTTTTTTTATAACATATACTTTTTTCTTTAGTCACACCTGCAGGTTACACGTTTTTAAACGCATTCCACTACACATCGACTCTATAAAGGGTAAACGTTTTTTTATGCGTAAAGATTAACGAACTTTCATGACTAACATGTGACATCATCACGGTTCGTTATGGTGCAAAAAAATTTCTTTTTGTACCGTCCTGTTTGTTACACGTCAAAACAACCAATTTTTTTTTAATACCTTAAACTTCTGGGTCACATTTTATGTGTTCCCGGTATTAAAGTTTTTACTACCTCGACAGAAAAAAATGCAGATAAAATAAACCGGACAAACAACCCGGATGATAAATCCGGATAGACAACCTGGATGACCGGATAAACAACTTGGATAACCAGATGACCGGAAGAGCAACCTGTATCACCGGATGAACTATCAGCATTAATTATTTCGATGCCCAGATCAACAATTCGGATAACCGGGTGAACAACCTGGATCAATAACTAAGATGACCGGATGAGTAACTCGGATGACCGACAACCCAGAATAACCCGTAGGATGGTCGCACTTACGCACACACATAGTTTGGACGCACACATACAAACAAACATGATTGTTTCCAAAATAAGTATTACAATTATCATTTACCAAACTTTTTAAAAACTTGCTCGGCTCAATTCAAGTAAGAAAAGTTACGTTATTTAAAAGAAAACTTACGTTTTAGCTTATTAAGCTGTCTTAACTTTAGCGTAACGTTAAAGTCACCAAATATTAAAAACGGTGTAATATTTTTATGATTTATATATATATATATATATATATATTGTGAGATTGATATTAAAGGTAATTATAAATTATAATATATTCGACTTATATATAAATTATATATATTAAAGATAACAATATTCGTAGATAATATCACAAATATAAATGCGTTTTAATAATTTAACAACTTAATAACATATTAACATCATAATAATAAAGTTGTTAAATTATTATAAATTTTGGTCTTAAAACATTATATATTAAAATATCATAATACAGTGAAATCCCGATAACTCGAACTTCCAGTAATTCGAATTACTTTTGAGTTAACCTTGAACCCTCAATAATACTTCCACATAAAAACAGCTCAATAACTCGAACACCCGTTAACTCGAACATTTGCCAAGTCGAACCATCTTATCTGTTCCCATAGCTAAAATTTTTCAATAAAACAAACTTTAGAGCAAAAATATGAAAAAAAAATTGCAATAAAGACCTTGTATTTTTGCAATGTTAACTAATAATAGTTTGATTAATTTTATTGTTTAAGTTATACTTACGTGCGTTGCAATAATTGATATTAATATTATAATAAAAATTGTTGCGATTACATTTTATTATGACTACTGTCGCTGTAAACAGAAAAATGAATACAAAATCAATTAAAAAAGTACGCTGTTTTAAGGGAAATTGGTGAAGGATTGTTAAAGTCTCAGGTTGCTTTAAAATATGGCATTCCAAAAAATACGCTGTGATCATGGATCAATAATGAAGAAAATTTTAATTAACGTTCATGATTATTTAAATTTTGTTAAAATTTACATATATGAAATTTGGAAAACACATAAAAGTTGGTTGATTTCCATCCCAATTTTGTAGTCTATCTCGTTTTGTGTGAGACATTTATATTTATTATTCGTTTTTGAAAGATTTTATAAAACTAGTTTATCAGAGTTTGAGTTTGATTTTTCATACGTAATTGACAAAGATAGATAATCTTGATTGACAAGTTTATCGTTGTAATATGCAGAGTCCCGAACAATGCTATTGAAAAGCATTTCATAATGCAAAACTGCAAGGACTAGCTCAACAAAAGAAAGCTAAAGAAATTTTAACTTTAGTCGCTACATTTTACAGTAATATAAACTGTGAGCCTATACTAACTAGATCTAATCTTCTATTCAGTCTATCCTCTAGTGAAAGAATACAACAAATCTTTTCTAATATTAACCCTTTAATAGCTTACAAACAACCACCTAATTTACCGAGACAACTTACTTCTGCTAAATTTAATTCCGTACCACCTAACAATAAAAATTTAGAAACTTTTAAATGTAATGATAGTTGTTGCAAAATTTGTCAATTTAACCTGCAAAAGGTATTTTGAAACATCCAATGGCATCATCTGTACCATTAAAAGTCATGTTACTTGTAATAGCAAGAACATAATTTATTATTTAAAATGTAATGGCCAAGTAACATATACTAAAAAAACAAACAATTTAAGAAATCGCATAAATGATCATATTTCAAGTTGCAGAACCGGCCATCTCAACTGACAGATTTGACTACTATGTGTATGGTTGCCAACGTATAAATAATAAAATAACGGAACAGTTTTTTCAAATTTTTGTTTTTCTAGAACTTAAAAATGATAAAATTTTATTGTCATTTTTGCAATTTTATGTGTGATTTAGATTATATAACGACATATTGTTAAAAGAACATTATTTAAAACTACATTACTTATATACAGGGCCGTACCGACGGGGGTGTGTGGGGTGAACATCCCCCTTCCCCAGATTTACAAAATTCCTTCGTTTTTTGTCGGAAAACTGGAAGATTCGGGACTCTGTCAGTTAAAACTAATATTTGGCTTCTAAAAAAAAAAAACCTTGTCTGTAAAGTTAGCTTTTTCCTTTGCACCTCTCACGCCGCCCCCAGTTTCCGTTGTGCGGTACGGCCCTGCTTATATATAAGTATTCAATATATATTGTAAAATTTATAAAAAAAATGTAAAGATTTAAATAATTTTGTAATAAAAAAATAAAAAAAAACAAAAATGTTTGAGCAGTTTTGTAATGAATATATTAAAAAATTGTTGTTCTAAATAAACTTTCCATAAAATTTGTAAATCAGAGTTATATTTAACAAATACAAATTCATAGTTATACTTAAACAACGTTATTTTCTATATAATATTGCCGAACTTAATAGTTGTAATAGTAGTAGTGTCCCTTGGAGCGTATTTGACACGAAACCCTTGGCAGCCATTGCTACTGAGGTATTGGCAAGAAAGAGTCGCAGCACTATAAGAAAACGTGAACGAATATCGAACGTACGTAAACTTTAAACTAAGTAATGTTAAAGCATATGTTAAAAGATACTGAAACATTTATCATGTTTTACAGTTTGATTTTCACTTGAAAATAACATTGCGTCGAGCTCTCCTAATTTTATTTTTTAACATTTTTTTCCTCAAAAAATTAACTACATTTTTATAAAATCATATCTAACGTAACCATATTATGCACTCACAAAAGAAAAGATTTTAAGAAAGCTAAAACTTCATAAAACATTAAAAAAAAAAAAAAACATTACCAGGAGAAAAAATATGTTGCGCATCTATGATAGTTGAGACACTTATGTTATTAATGTGCTCATGTAATTAGTCCTAATAAGCTGCGGATGGTTTGAAAAAAAAGTTGTCTGAAACTTAATAAAGAAAAAACTTAACAAGACAGCCCTGCTACTTGCTGTGGAGGCAAAAAAAAAAATATTTGCAGCAACTGTTTTTCAAAACGTTCTAAAATGCTTATGACGTAATTCAAAAAAAACGCAATAGACGATATTCGAAATTTTTTAAATTCCGAAATAATAAGAAACTTGAATCTTTCGTGCGTATTTTACACAAAAAAGTAGATATAGAATAAATAAAATAAATAAACAGCATAAGAAGTAACATTGCATTTTGTTTATATTAGTTTAATTATTTGCTTAATATGGCTACATCACTTTCTTGTGTTGTCATTGGTTGTTCCAATCACTCAACCAAATTTAAAAAGTGGAAAAAAGCTATTTGTGAAATTCATAAATGTTCAAAAGAAGATCCTAATTGCTGCTGTTCTGAACCATTTAAACTTATTCCTTTTCCAACTGAAGAAAAAGACCCAGAGCGTCGATCCATTTGAAAAAAAATTGATAAATCGAGTAAATTCAGACAAATCTCAATGGGAAGCTTCTAATTACAGTGGATTTTGTTCGGAACATTTTATTCATGAAAAATTTGAATATCCGACAGAACTATTGGGATACAACGCATTAAATTAAAATAATAATTTGTTCCTTCTATTTCATCTAATTGTAATCGACCAATAAATAAACAAAATAACAACATAATTGTTGATTCATTTTTAATAAAAACAGCCACTATATCCGCCTCTACTTGTAAAAATGCATATGTGATTACAGCAGTTAATAAAATAAATGCTAATTTGTTTAAAAAAAAAAACATTTTAAAGAACTCTACTTTTAAAACTAAAATCCAAACAAACATTAGCGAAAAATTTTTGGTAATGCATAATAAAGTTTTTCCTGTTTTTTTTTCAGAAATATTGACGGAGAATCTTGTTACTTTAGCATCTAAAAGTCAGTTTGTATCAAATACTGAAAAAAATATTCAATTAAATTCAATTATTTTGACTCAAACGGTCTTTTTAATTTTAACACTCTATGCTTTAATTATCAACTGTTATTTAGAAATTTAGAAGTTAAAAGCTGAAAATATTAAACTTCAAAACAAAATTATAATGCAACCAACTAAGCCTATATCTGCATATAAGAAACTTCTATCAAACAGTAATGTAAAGTTCTATGCAAATCTTGGTTCTTTAGAGTTATTTAATAAATTGTATGACTTTATTAGCCCTTATGTTAAAAAACAATTTAATTCTGTTTCTGTTAAAAGAACTGTCAGTGGAACACTAAAAAAAGTAGGACGTGCAAGAAAATTATGTTCACAAGATGAGTTTCTGCTGACTTTAGTGAAACTTTGATTAGGATCATTTAACAAAGATCTTGCTAGTTGTTTTTTTTAATATTTCTATTAGCACATGTTCCAAAATATTTCATTCTTGGATAAGAACATTAGCAGAAGTTTGTAAGCATCTAATATTTGTACCAGATCTTGGCACGTTAAATGTAACAAGCCGTTTATGATTTAAAAAATATAAAAATTTGGAAGCTATTATTGACTGTTCAGAAATTTTTATACAAACCCTAAGAAATTTGGAATTGTAAAGTGTTACTTAGTCTGAATATAAACACCACAATACTTTAAAGTTTTTAATAGGTGTTGCTCCTAATTCTTTTATTGTTTATATCAGAAGGTTATACCAGTTGCATTTCTGACAGAGCGTTAATTATGGATTGTGGTTTTCTTGATTTATTATCTCCTTTTTCTATAGTTATGGTAGACAAAGGGTTTAATTTGCATGATGAATGCACTGCTCGACATTTATTTTTTACTGTACCATCTGGTCAGCGAGAAACATCACAAATGACACCTTTTGAAGTTAAGAAAACAAGTTCAATTGCTAAAATTAGAATTCTTGTGGAACAAGTTATTGGAAGATTAAAAACATTTTATCTTATGTATTTATATATATGTATGTATATATATATGTATTTATATATATATATATATATATATATATATATATATATATATATATATATATATATATATATATATATATATATATATATATATATATATACATTTGTTTAATATGTATATAGTGTTTTTTTTGTTTGTAAAATAAAGTAGAAAATAATACTTTTGTTTCGCGAATATTATTATATACTACATACTTTAATTTAATCTAAGTCAATCATTAGTTCATTTAAATCTTTAATACTGTGTAAAGTTGTTGAAGTTTCTAATCCGTCATCCAGCTATTGGATGATATTTTTATTTATTTACAAACCTATTTTTAGAGAAAAATTTGTATATTTTTAAATATTTTATTCTTGTTTTAAGAGCAAATTTTTAAAAATTGCAAAGTTGTTATTAGATATCTTAATAACTAATTTGTTTATCTTATCACTTACTTCCACTTCGCATTGTTTATATCTACTTTTTTTATGTAAAAACGCATGGAAAAATATTTCTCGCCTTTTAAAATTAATTTCGAATATCGTCTATTAAAAATAAAATTGTTTGGAAAAACTCTTCGTAAAACGTTTTTTGAAACGAATAACTTTTATTTAGTTTTTTTTTTTTTTTTGTGCAACTTTCTTTTCAATAAATTTTTTTCAGAATATGACCATTTTTAACAATGCTATAGAAAAAATATCAGTAAATTGATTAGTAGTATTTCAATTATATTAATTAGATTAAATTATATATATTAAATTATATATTATATATATTAAATTAAATAGATAAATAAATTGATATACAGTTAATACATGTGTTTTTTTTTTTTGAAAAACTTTAGTGACAAAATAGACTAATTAGATAAGTCGTTAAGTTGAATGCTAAGAATATATTTATGGCGGTTATTGTTGTTAAGGGTGATTATTAGGCAAATAAATTAAAAGCTAATCAGGATTTTGAATAAATTATAAACTAATCAGGGAAGTTTTATTTGTAAACCTAATAAATAGGAAGATAACATATAAATCAGGTAGACATTGTTTTCACTTTTTCGCCAAACTTTGATATTTTTTTATATTTTTTATTTTTATTTTACTTCACCTCCTCAAGGCCGAAAAGGCCACTACAGATGAGGAGGCTACTTATCTTGTGGCTATAACCCTCTCTCAACTCTATAACTCCGAAACACGAACCTTGACGAACAAGGCCGCTGCGCAGAGAAACGAGTTGAGCGCGGTACTACCAGGGACGTGGTGGGGATCGAACTCAGAACCACTCGTTTATGAAGCGAGCGCTCTACCACTACACCACTACCGCATAATATCTGATATCTTTGATATTTTTGATATCTTGATATTAAAAAATATGATTTTTCCAATAATTATAGATGGTAGTGTATTAACCTTTTTTTTCGGAACCGCAATCCGTAATGATTTGTATTTTATAAATGTGAACGAAAGTCTATTCAAATATCTAAATATGTAAACTTTAAATTCTTTAATTATCAATCAGTATTATTATAAAATAGAAGACATCAAATTCTACTGATTTATTTTTACTTAAAAATTTCATTGCGACAATATCTCTTTATTTTAAAGCATTAAATGTTGTTTTTTAAAGTTTAATAAGTTTTCTGTTTATTAAATAGTGTAAAAAGATGATATAGCATTCCAAAGCGATTGAATTGCTTCGCTTAGGTTCTTTTTTTTTTAAAAAAGTTGATTAAGGTGCCCTAAGAAGTCCTTACGGTCTTATCATAGAGCACCGCGGAAGAGCATTTAATGGGAAGTTCACGCCTCCTTTCCAACCGATGTCGCAAAGCTTGCCCAAGGTGGGGTTTGAACCACGGATCTTATGTTTCTTAGGCAAGTGCGCTACCACTGCGCTACGGCTGCTCTAATGTATATTCAAAACCTTTTGCTTACACAATTTTTTTTTTAAATATTTTCCAGTTTTCTAGAAAACAAAGAAAAACAAGTTTAAATGCATATAGATGTTATACGCATTACATAAAAATAAAGATATAATATACTATAACAAACCAAACGGGCAGAATTTTTTAAAACGTTTTTTAAAATTTCTAAAAACATGAAAACGCTGTTGGAAATATGTTGCGCATATATCATGATAGAGATACTTATGTTTTTGGTAATTAGTTAAGTCTGCGAGTTCAACACACATTAAAGAGATAACTTTCTTTCTTATATATATAAAAGAAAAAGGTTTTACATGTAAACTGAAATTTTTATTAAAACTAACTGGTCAAGAGTCCTAAAAAGTACGGAAAGGTATGAAAAAAAAAAATTGTATTCTGAAACCTAAAAAAAAATTTAGTTACTCTGATTTTTGTATTATGATATGTGCGCCAACTGTACTCTAAAACCAATAAAACTCGGCCATGCGGTCTTCATATCGATTATAACAATTGCAAAGCGAGGGACGACAAGTAAGTTGTATCTAGAAATTTAATTATTGTAATCTTCATTTAAAAAATTAAACTAATTTTATAATTACCATGTTAATATGTTTGAAGTTAATATGTTTTTGACCCAAGAATAAACATTAAGATTATTTTTTAGAAATGAGCAGCCAAGACACTGAAGGTTAAAGAATTCTTTTTAATTTGTATAACATTAATTAATTAAAGAGATAAAAAGAGATGATACGTCAATAAAACTGAGATATTTAGCTTATTATTTTATTAAGAAATTACATTGAGATAATTGTGTATATCTTTAGGCGACGAAGAAGTTTCTGCATTTTTTCGAAGTAAGCCATTTTTATATACTATATGTAGTAGCAGTTACATATGTTCTAAAAGTGGCGGAGCTGTACTTGATTCACGTGTGAATAAAACGATGATTTATTTTAGCCGTTTTTAATTGAAATCAACCAAGATATGCCGCCCTCCCTTAACCCCGTTAATCAAGTACACCGCCTTAAAATTTAACTAAAATTAAAAAATATATAAATTAATTTTTAGAACCTTTAAAGGGTGGACCCGAAACTCAGTTTTGTTTATTCCGCTATTTTGATTGATGTTTTTGTAAAGCAGTGAACCTTAAAAACGCTTATAAGCTTTATTTAAGGTGTTTAAGCTATAATTTTGTAAAACGTGTTTAAGCTAAAATAGACTTTTAAGTCTTTTAACTACTAAACTTTTACGTAAAATGAAACTTTTTGTCATTTACTGAATGTGTTAAATTATAAAACTGTGCAACAGTTTTATAATTTAAGACAAATCTTTTATGTTTAATTGAAAAAGTGAATATTTTGAAAATTAACTTTATCTACATATATATTAGATGTTCAAGAGATTAGAGCCAATGAGCTCTTGCCAAGTAAGCTAACTTTGTATGAGAAAGATATGTTACAAAGATATATATTTCACCAATTTCAACAATTTCTTAATTATAACTTTTTTTTTAATGTTTAGCGGAAGTAATGGACAAGCAAGGTCCGGAATTTTGTTGTTGTTTTTTTTGTTTGTTTTTTTTGTGTGCAAATACAGTTATGCTTTTTTAGTTTTTTTAAAGTTATTTAGCAACTGACTTTTGTCAGTTGTGACAGTTTGTCAGTCAGCAAGTGACTTTTGTAACTTTTGAATTTATTTTATTTAGAAAAATAAGAAGATTCAGTTGAGAATCTAAGTAAGCAATTTGTTATTGTTGTTGTTGTGCTCTTTTTTTTTATTACATATTTATTTAACATTAAGTCATTCTATATATGACAAGTTAGTTTATTTTAATGTTTATAAGTTTTTCATTTTATTTAGAAAAAGTAGAACATTCAATGGGTAAACAGAATTTGATTATATTTCATTTGTGTATTATAGATAAAGATATAGCATTTTACTTTCAAAAAAAAAGGTCAACTCTTTGGTCTTTTAGCTTTTTTGATACAATTTTTAGCATTTTTTTAATAGGGCTTATATTTCAACAACTAAGTAAGTTACTATAATATTCTTCTTTATTTTTTATTTATTTATTTTTTTTGTCACTTTTTTCTTTTTTTTTTTTTTTTTTTTGGTTTGTTTTGTTTTGTGTTTGTTGTTTTTGGCTTTTGTTTTGTTCCAACTTTTTTATAGATTTCCTAAAGTTGACAAATATTCTGCATGTTAGTTTCTTTCTTAATGTTAATGAGTTTTTTTTTATTCTTGTAAGAAAAATTAGAAAATTCAATTGGTAAGCAAAGTTCACTTATGTTACATTTTGTTTAATTTTAACACACATTTTTTGATGTTTGTTTGCGGTTTTATCACTATAAAATAAACTGTTTAATTGATTAGTATATGTTAGTTTATGTAAATATATTTTTACCTCCACTATAGCGTCATCTGCAGTACCATCAGGTAATGTGTTTTGCATTCTTATGCAGTTTTAAGAGTGTTATGTGTGTTAAAACTTAAAGATAGCATATCTTAATTTACAGATTACTTTATTTATTTATTTTTTTGTCTCTACATTAACACTTCAAGCAATAATACCAGGTAATCTGTTTAGCATACTTATGCACTTTAATGGGTTTTATGTGTATTAAAACTTAAATTTTTTTTTTCATGTTTTCATGCAATTACATAAATGTTTAACATATGATACTTAAAACACTTTTTTTTTTTTTACTTTAACAATACCATCAATATCATCTGCAGTGCCATCAGGTAATCTGTTTTGCATACTTATGCAGTTTTATGAGTGTTATGTGTATTAAAACTTAAACATTACTTTTTTCATGTTTGTTATCAATTACATAAATGTATAACATATGATACTTTATACATATTTTTTTTTTTACCTTCAAAATAGCATCAATATCATCTGCAGTACGATCAGGTAATATGTTTTGCATACTTATGCAGTTTTATGAGTGTTATGTGTATTAAAACATAAAGATTGCATATCTTATTTTGCACATCACTTTATTTATTTATTTTTTTGTCTCTACATTAACAACTCAAGCAATAATATCAAGTAATCTGTTTAGCATACTTATGCAATTACATGGTTTTTATGTGTATTGAAACTTAAATATTTTTTTTTTCATGTTTTCATGCAATTACATAAATGTTTAACATATGCTACTTTATACACTTTTTTTTTTACTTTTACAATTGCATTAATATCATCTGCAGTGCCATCAGGTAATTTGTTTTGCATACTTATGCAGTTTTATGAGTGTTATGTGTATTAAAACTTAAAAATTACTTTTTTCGTATTTGTTATCAATTACATAAATGTTTAACTTATGTTACTTTATACACTTTTTTTTTTTTACCTTCACAATAGCATCAATACCATCTGCAGTACCATAAGGTAATGTGTTTTGCATACTTATGCAGTTTTATGGGTTTTATGTGTATTAAAACTTAAACATTACTTTTTTCATGTTTGTATGCAATTACATAAATGTTTAACCTATGTTACTTTATACACTTTTTTTTTTTTTTTTACTTTCACAATAGCATCAGTATCGTCTGCAATACCATCAGGTAATGTGTTTTGCATACTTATGCAGTTTTATGGGTTTTATGTGTATTGAAACTTAAACATTACTTTTTTCATGTTTGTATGCAATTACATAAATGTTTAACGTATGTTACTTTATACACTTTTTTTTTTTTTTACTTTCACAATAGCATCAGTATCGTCTGCAATACCATCAGATAATGTGTTTTGCATACTTATGCAGTTTTATGAGTGTTAAAAATTAAAATTTCTTTTTTTGCACATCACTTTATTTATTTACTTTTTTGTCTCTTCATTAACACCTCAAACAATAATATCAGGTAATCTGTTTAGCATACTTATGCAGTTTTATGAGTTTTATGTGTATTGAAATTTAAATATTTTTGTTTTTATGTTTTCATGCAATTATATAAACATTTAACATATGATACTTTATACACTTTTTTTTTTTTTACTTTTACAATAGCATCAATATCATTTGCAGTACCACCAGGTAATGTGTTTTCCATACTTATGCAGTTTTTCCATACTTATGCAGTGTTATGTGTATTGAAACCTAAACATTATTTTTTTCATGTTTTTATGCAATTACATAACTGTTTAATATATGTGTTAGTTCATATACTTTTTTATTTATTTTCATAATAGCAACAATATCTGCAGGACCATCAGATAATCTGTTTTGCATACTTTTGCAGTTTTATGGTTGTTATGTGTATTTGTGTAGGTATATATGAAATTTAAACATTGCATATCCTTATTTTTACATGACTTTATTATTTATTTTTTTTGTCATAACTTTTTTTTTTTGAAGTCTAAATAATTTTTAAATAATATTTTTATTGGTTGTTTTGTGCAGTATTGTATTCAAATTTATTTCTTTTTTTGTTTCTGTTTTTAAACATCGCATCAAGATTTCCTGCAATATCGCTCCCAGCGCCCAGGTCCGATATCTCAAAGAGCTTTCTACCGGTGGAGTCAATATGGGGGAGATGATCCCTCTCTTAGATGGAGGAGACAAGCCCCATATGACACTACTGGTAGAAGGAGGGGTGCTGGGAAGCGGTTCAACTCTTTTAATTTCTACTAGTAGCTTTTTTAAGCTACTGTTAGAATTATCTTCTTTTTTAATTATAAAGAAAATTGACTTTTTAAAAAAGTGTTTTTTTTTAATTTTGCAGTTTTTTATTATTTTAATTTTTATAATTTCACTATTTTGTTTTTTTGATTTTCAATTCTGTTTTTAAATCCTAAACTTACAAAAGAATACTTATGTTATAAATGTTTTTAATAATTTGTCTATAAGTTTTTTTATTAATTTACGTTTTTATATCTTTATATCCTCATTTTTATCCTCATTTAATTTTAATAATACTAAATTTTCTTTTGTATTAACTTTTATTTGTAAAGTGTTATATAGTTTTTGAAAGATTTGGTAAATATATTTAAAATTTTTCTTTTTCTATGATATTTGTTTAATATGTCTAATATATGCACTATACACCTATTAATCTCTTTACATTATTCTCTTTAGATATATTATAAAATAGTATTTAAAATCAGTTGTCAGCCACATGTGGTCTATATGATGCAACATGTTTGCAATTGTTGGCATGTCATTTTTAAATTTGTAACTAATTTTGGTTTTTAATATTATAACTAATATGACCTTTAAAATAATAAAAATTTTTATTTGTTTTAAAAAATACTGTTTTATTACTTACAATATAGTATGTAATTACAAGATACTTCTGGTTAGATACCAGTGTAGTTATAACTTTTGTTCACAAATTTTATTAGAGGCTGTCCCTATAGTTTCATAGGTTTAAACTGATAAATAGCACTTTATTGCTTTTGTTCATTTTAGATTAGTATAGCAAAAAATTAATAAGATATGCGTTTATATATCTTTATTTATATTTATGTGCTTAAGTTTATATAAGTTTATATTAAGTTGTTTCCATGTGAAAAGTGGTGTTGCTTGGCAACGTGTAGTGCAAGATTGTGATTCTTGCTAGCCAATCGGTGTTACTAATTAGTGGTGTTACTTGGCACTTAATGCCAAGCGGTGTTACTAAACTATGGTTTTGCTTAGCAGCGTTTAGTGCCAAGCGGTGTTACAAGTGTTGAGCTAGGTTGTGTTGTAAAGCTTTTTTAATTGTTCTGGAAACACATAATCTGAATATTTTGTGTTATGTGCAAATGTGTCATGTACAAATATTTTATGCTAAGTGTATTCAGTAGCATAGGCAGATTTTTTGATGCTTCAGATAGCACTTTTAACCAAACTTAAGTGTATTCACGTTTATAGAATTAAAATACTTTGCAAAAAATTGATGTTGTTTAAGCTTAGGAACAAATGTTTAAAAAAAGTGTTTTTTCTTAATTGAATTTTTTTAGACATAACAAAGTTTAACTCTTCAACAGCTTCTAAATATATATCTGAAATAAAAAAAATCTTGCCTACACTACTGGTGTTATTGTTTGTCATCCTGTAATGTTGGTGTGATGTTTTGTGTTGATAGACAGCTTGGCTTACCTTTTACGTTGGTGTCTATCGTTAAAAATGATTATTGGGTAGCTTCATTACTGAAACTTACTCCTAATCATTCACTAAAAGCCAAGAAATATTTTAAGAAAAAATGCCTAATTTTTTTGTGTCAGTAAGAATTTTTATCTTTAGCAATGCTGATAAAACTGAATTTTTTAAAAAAGAGTATTTCCAGCCTTCCAACCAAATATTAGAGACTTTTACAAAAGCGCTCTCACAAAGTAAGTGTCTAATATTTATTTAATATTACTAAATTTCGTTTCGCATTTTTCATTTTTCAAATGAATTAACATAAAACAAATAAATGTGCGTTCAGTGTTATCAATAATGATTTTATTTTATTTTTAGATAATGCTTTTATAATCAATTTTAAAAGTCTTTCAAATCGTTAATCAATTTCTAAAAGCGAAGTAGAAGAATCATCAATCTTCATACCAATATATAAAGCTATTTTAATAAAACGCAATACAAACTGTTGTAAATTAGTATTTGAATAATTTGCGTGTGAATAATTTTCACGTTGTTACCTTATTTTGCAGTTTCCTATCACTTTGAATTGAATTAACTAAATCCAATATACAGTTCCTTATATCAAGTACTTCACATTTTCTGTTTTTGTTTTATGCAAAAAAACAGATCAAGTTAATTTATTTGACTTGCCTAGCTACTTATTTTACACGCCTAGCCACAGTGAGTGTGCATAAATCAACAGAGGATTTGGGTTTAGGCAGGTTGTCTTGAACTAAATGATTTACCTTCTTCATGTTAAGCTCTAAATATAAATATACGGGAAAGGTGCATATGTGAGTTTTTTTTGTTTTTTTTGTTTCGAGCACACAATCTATTGTTCACTAAAAAATATTAGAAGGAGAAATAGAGATAAGGTTAATGTGGAATAGAGTTTGTCCTTTTAAGAGAAAAACTTTTTTATAATTTATCTATCTTCCATATAATAATGCCGAACTTAATAGTAGTGTTAGTAGAAAGAGTCGCACCACTTTTTTTTATAAGAAAACGTGTATGCACATATTTAACGTACGTAAACTTCAAATTAAGTAATAAAAAAACATACTGAAACATTTTTTCAAGTTTTATATTTTGACTTTGACTTAAAAGTTGCTTTGCATCAACCTCTCCATAATTTTTGATCTACAGCAATTCCGTTAAAAACAATTTTTATATATTTTTAAAATTTCGATATTTGATATGTCAGCATGGCCGAGTGGTTAGCGAGCTAAGCTTCTGAACGCAATAGTCGTGGTTCAAATTTACCACCAGCAATTTTTTTCTTAGAATCTTTAAGTTAAAAAATTTGTGAAGTTAAACAAGTTAAATGTTAGACACTTTAACCGTTTTTTCTTTTTAAATTTTATAAATTTATTGGATTTCTAGAAACACCAATAAATGGGGCGAAAATTTGTTGCGTGTGTGTCACAATTTTGATACTGTTCTCAGATAATTGGTCCAACTAAGCTACGGATAGTCTTAAAAAAAAAAAGTCCTAAAACCTATTAAGGAAAAAATTTGATAAAACCGTCCTGCTTCTTGACACGCTATTGCAGTGGATGCAGGGAAAAAAAAGCAATTAAAAGGTTTTTCGCTATATTTAATTTTTTTGCTATAAATATAGCTAGATTAAAAAAATTTAAAAAAATGTATTGAGATTTTTTAGGCGCAAATTTGAAGCCTTGCACAGCGACTCTGATGAGCGCGCACTTAACTTGTGAGCTATCAAAGTTATGCATGTAGTTAGGCGCTTCAACATATTTTAAAAATGTAAAATGAAAACAAAATAAATACCATAAGTAAAAGCTAAATAATAACGTTTAAAAATTACCAAACTTTTTATTATATTATTATTAGTTTTTCAACTTTTAAACCACAAAATTTATGATTTATTTTTTTGCATGACTTTTGACGCTTTAAGCGACTAAAGTTTTAAAGAATTGCATTACCGTTTCCGTCTAATACAAAGATAACTATAAAAGACCGTTATTATTCAAAACTAAGCATGTAATAATAATAAATATAGTAAATAGTAACTATTGAAAATGGCTAGGACGCGACTATAAACCATGTTCCATGGCTGGTCTAAAAGTAGGAAGTGGTTTAGTTCAGAATTTTTTTAAAAAAAATAAATAAACGGGGTTTAATAAGCTATATACGTATGCGGAAAAAGTGCGTATGTTAAAGTTTTTTTTTGCTCTCGAAGCAAATTATTTTAACGAATTTTTTTCCACCGTTTACTATAAATTATTGAAGTAAATAAGGAACAAATAAAGAAATGATTGGCGTGGAATAGATAAATATAGAAGTAGAAGAAAAGACCTGTATTTACCGATACGGACAGCTAGATTAAGAAAATATGGGAAAAGGTTTGTGTGGAATAGACTTACAAAGACCCGTATTTTTACGGGTCAATTCAGCTAGTATTTAAAATTAGCGGACAATGTTAGTAAACTTCCGCAACCGCAAATAAATTGTATAGTAATGCATCAATAAAAATAAGTAAAGGTAAACAAACAAACACACTTTTTAATTGAGGCGTATTATATTTTTTGCATTAATTTTAATATTTTGAACTAAAAAGATAGGTTCTAAGAAAAAATCCCCCCGGAACAAATCCCCTTAAAATAATCCCCAGAGAAAAATACCCCCAAAATATTTTTTTTAAATTAAAATTAGATATATTAGAGCTTTTTATTTGTTAAATATTTATCTAAAACCTGAAATGAAACTTTCACGCACAAATGAGGCGTGGCGTTCGTTCTTATTTAGTGTGGTTTTAGTTAGATAAAAATTGTAACCACATTTGAAACGTATCAACGCCATCCCATAAAGTAGAGTGATAAGCATATGGTTAGCATGCAAATGTCATACATGGCCCGCATTAAAATTTCTTGTCGGGTTATCATAATCCCTAAAGGGTTAAAAAATAATTGTATTACATTATCTTTATAGTTTATTTATAAAAAGTTACAAGTAGATTAACTTAGCAAACACATAATCCCAAAAAAAAACAGTTATAAAGCTGCAAAAAGTCATGGTTTGAAACAACCAACCTTCAGATGTCATCGAAAAATCATTTAAACTGTTATCATAATCATTTAATGACTGCTGTGAATTTATCTATCAAATTTTAGGACTATTTGTCATAATACTATTTTAATTAGTAAAATAGCTTTACTAACATTGCTTTCATTTCTACCAATGCATATATAACTTTCTTCTGAAATTACAATAATAAAGATATAACAGGAACAAAAAAGAAAAATACACAAATTAATTTCTAAAAGCATTGAAACACAAAAACAAAACACACTATTTCAAAATAATTATTTATTAAATAAAAAAAATAATTGGATTTTGCAAAAATATATTTCTTCTTAAAGCTTCTTAAAGATTGTCTTTAAGATAAATACTTACTTTTTTTACAAATTAATAAAATGAATGCGTACTAAAATAAATATCAAGTTTTTCTCATACCTTCCTTAGTAATGGGAGACTTTCCATTCGATAAGAAATCTTTTTTAGTATCTTTTTTTATAAGGAAAAAATTTTTTTTTTTTTCTGAGGAAAAACACTCGCACCACCTTGGCTTTGCACTATATTAAAATCCTTTTACCTCAGGAAAATCTTGCCATTGCTGGTCTAAATGTTTTTCAAATTAAAAAGTAAATCAATCAATATAAATAATAATCGATACTAGAATACTAGGGGAAAAAAAAGCTTTTACTAATAGCTATTATAAAAATAAATATCATAACAATGAAATCAAATGTCATAACAAGGAAATAAAAGTCAACATTAAAAAAATAACTTTATAAAAATTCATAAAATAAACAAAATATATATAACAACCAATAAAATGTTTAAACTACTGAAGCATAGAAAAAAATAAAACTTGATTGTACTCAGGCCAAATATACTCTTTAATTTTTTTTGCTATAGATGGTTGTATTTTTAATAACGATTCTGAATATTAGCCTTTTTTTCCAAAAAAAAAGGCACTAACAGACTGTTTCAAATCCGCCATTTTTACCGCTCTGTGGGTTTTTCTCAACTATTTTTCTTATCAGTTGAAAATAATTTTTTAAAAAAAGCCAACAAACTCTCCACGCTTGGTCCAAGCATGGGATTCATTGGCTGATGACCGGCACTTCTGCGCCGGTGATGCAGTTCATATTCCAATGGTTGGCCATATTTGTTTTACGATCGGCTGACTGTGCCGATCTTGCCAATTTTGTTCCAGACTTGAGCCATGTTTGTATTAAAAAAAAAAGAAAGAGTTTGCGCATGCGTTATTTTTATAAAAAGTTAAAGAAATATCTTGAAGAGTTAACAAGTTAGTAAAGAATTAAAAAATAAAAAATAAAAATAAAGGTAATTTTTTTATTGAATTCTATTTTTTATAATTTTATTGGAATTAGTTTAACAAATGCTAAAAAATCTTTTATAACAAAACGAATTGTAGTGGCTAATATTTTTCCCAGTGGAAAAAAAGACATCAAAAAGACGTCCTTAAAAAGTCTTATTTACGGTGACTTTAAGACGTCTTTTTTTAACCAATTATGCAAATCTAAAAGACATCTTTTATCGACATTAAAAAGACGTCTTTTTTTATCTTAATCTTGTCATAAAAAGACATAAAAATATTTATCAACTACGCACTTCTAAAAAAGTTTTTTTGCTCGGGGTCAAATTGACTTTTTTGTCATACTTATTAGTAAATTATTATAGTATCCACACTATACTACTCCTACTTATCATATATGAAAAGCTGTTTTTATTAAATGAAAATGACAATAGCTCTTCATACAAAGACAAAAAGCTCTTTCTGATGTCGAGAAAAAAACCTCATTTAGATGTCAATATAAAAGAGAAAGCATTTTTTACATCTTTTATGTATTTAAAAATAGGAGAATAGTTTATATATAAAACAAAAATATTGTTCAATAGAATATTTTTTTCATCTTTCTCTTTCTTTTTTTTTTCACGTTTCACGTCGAGAAATGCTTTCATACGAGCTGGTTACAACTTCTGGCTGGTTAAGACTTCTATAAAACGAGTGAACATAAAAAACATTCTATTGCTTAAATGTATTACCAAAAAGCAAATGAAACTTAATTAGCTGATTTGAACACATTAGACTTACCACAGAGACTAGATCATATTGATACCATTTTACTGGCACCACGCCATCCACTACTTTCTTCTTCCAATTAACATTTTGAGCAAAACAGCTGCAATTATATATATATATATATATATATATATATATATATATATATATATATATATATATATATATATATATATATATATATATATATATATATATATACACACACACATATATATATATATATATATATATATATATATATATATATATATATATATATATATATATATACACACATATATATATATCAGTGGCGTACCGAGGGTGGGGTAGGACGGGAGGTCCGCCTTAGACACCGCCTGGGAGTAGGTCTTTAAATTTTAATACAATTTATATTTTTTTTACTTCAGCCGGACTCTGTAATAGTCAACACTTTTTTCTGTAATCATAATTGTTTACAACAAAAATGAACCTGATCGTATCAGCTTGCCAAGATAATAAACATCCACAGCAAACAAACAAAGATGTAAGACATTGAAATGACATCTTGGCCAATAACAACCACCATGACTATTTAAGAGGTCTTTCGCGATTCCTCCCTCGGATGTTAAATTAATGTGATTAATATACTCTATCATTCAGTACCTCAATAATTCGAGAGCAAATCACGTCTTCAGTTCGTCATCATTAAGTTATATGGTAAGTTATAATTTTATTCTTGCATATAGGTCTAACAAGGCTGCGTGAGAAAATTTTAGTTATCAGGTTATAATTTTATATCACACGTCGTTTTATGTTGGAGCAACATAAGGGGCCTGTCTCTAAACACTATCCGTAATGTCAATTTAATTACTTGGTTTTTAATAACTAATTTTGACATTAAAAATGAGTAGGCCTAGCCTATTTTGGTAAACAATAATTTTATCAGTAGTACGAAAACATTTAGTTTTGATATTGTTTGCTTGTCCTAGCGAATTTCCCATATGGAAGTAGCTATTACCGTAGGTGGCATGGGCAAATTTAAGCCTAAGGCCATGATAATATTCATCTTAGCGGCCCCAGATTCCGAAAACATTAAAAATAAAATCAATTTTTTTTAAATCCCTCATATTATTTTTATAGTTCATAAATCAAATCAATAGCTAGCTTATTTGTATGCATTAATAAATATAATAATTAAAACAAACATAATAATTATAATAAATATAACATTTATAATAAATATATTAAATATTATAAGCATTATAAATATTATAAATATAATAAATATAATTATCATAATAAATTTAATAAATATAATAAGTATAAATAATACAACAAATATAGTTAATACAATGAATATAATGAATATAATAAATATAGTATAATTAACATAAATAATATAAATAATATAATTAATAAATTAGTATAATTTATATAAATTATATAATAAATACAATAAACACAATAATAGTTGTTAATTTAATAAATATAATGTATATAATAAATAATATATTAAATAAAATATACGTCAAAACAGAAAACACACAACTAACTAAATTTGAGGCATAATAATATACAATGAGAACATCTAAATTTCCCTTTGAACAGTTGCTCTGAAAATACTCCTTAAAGCATTAGCAATAATAGGCAATCAAATAATTCCCTTAAGAAAATTCTAGAATAAACAACTCCCGTGGAGACAACCAATCTCTGCCAACCTGTCTCTAAAGTAAACCACAAATAATAACAAAAAATAATTCCAATGAAAAACGTTATTAAACACACCTTAAGAATTACCTAGCTTTATTCGTGGAGACATGCGAAGCTCTGATGCGTAAACAGAACAATAGGCCATTGAAAACCTACAACGATAAAACAATGGAATTTTAAAACCAGAAATTTTACATTTTCATGTGCGCACATTTCACTTTAAATAGGTATCTACTAACAAGCGAAGTGAAAACATCATTAGTTATACTGTTACTTATACTGAAATTTTTCTAAGAAAATAGCCAAAAAAGGTTAATCAAAACCTGACAGTTTTATCATACAGTGTTTGTTTATTAGGTTTGGTTCGTTTTCAAACCCATAACCCTAAGGTTTGTTTTATTTTTTAAATACTTTATTGTCTAAAATAGAACAATTATTTTCAGAGTCAAGAGATTATTTGTCTAAAACAGAACAATTAATTTCAGAGTCAAGAGACCTGACGATAACATGAAACAAAACTATCCTAGTGGATGGTAAAAGAAGAAAAAACAAAAAGCCAAAGAACAAGAACTACAACGGTTATCGGGTTCAATAGTTAAATTTACTAAAAGGGCACTATAAGG
>NC_061162.1:54754496-54774496 GCF_022113875.1 Hydra vulgaris | reverse complement strand
TCATTTCTTTACTTATTTGTTATTTACTTCAATATTTTTTTGTAAACGGTGGAGAAAAATTCATTAAAAAAAATTTGCTTTGAGAGCAAAAAAAACTTTTTCATACGTACCTTTTCCGCATACGAATATAGCTTATTAAACCCTGTTTATTTATTTTTAAATAAAAATTCTGAACTAAACTACTTTCTACTTTTAGACCAGCTATGGACCATGGTTTATGGTCGCGTCCAAGCCATTTCCAATACTTACTATTTACCATATTTATTATTATTATATTTTTAGTTTTGAATAACAACGGTATTGTTTATTGTTACTTTTGTTTATAAATGGAAACGGTAAATGCGATTCTTAAAAACGTTAGTTGCTTAAAGCGTCAAAAGTTACGCAAAAAAAGAAAAAATATAAATTTTGTGGTTTAAAAGTTGAAATACTATTAATAATTAAACAAAAAGTTTGGTTTTTTTTAAAAGTTGTTATTTAGCTCCTACTTATGGTATTTGTTTTTTTTTCATTTTACATTTTTAAAAAAATGTTGAAGCGCCTTAATACATGCATAACTTCGATAGCTCAGAAGTTAAGCGCGCAGTCATCTGTGTCGCTGTGCCAGGCTTCAAAACCGCGCCTAATAAATCTCAATACATTTTTTTTAATCTGGCTATATTTATAGCAAAAAATTGTGTAGCGAAAAAACTTTTAATTGGTAAAATGAAACAGTTTTTTCTAGCTACGGGCTGTTCTTTTTTTTTTTTTTTCCCCGCTTCCACTGCAATACCTTGTGGAGTAGCAGGACGGTCGTATCAACTTTTTTCCGTATTAGGTTTTAGGAATTTTTTTTATTTTAGACTATCCGTAGTTTATTAGGAGCAATTATGTGAGCACATTATCAAAATCGTGACACACACGTAACAAAGTTTCGCCCTGTTAATTGGTGTTGTTAGAAATCCAAAAAATTTATAAAATTTAAAAAGAAAAAACGGTTAAAGCGTATAACATTTAACTTGTTTAACTTCACAAATATTTTGTAATTTAAAGATTCTAAGAAAAAAATCGCTTGTGGTTAAATTCGAACTACGACTATTGCGTTCAGAAAGCATAACTCGCTAACCACTCGACCATGTTGACACATTGAATATCGAAATTTTAAAACTATATAAAAATTGTTTTTAACCGAATTAGTTGCTGTAGATCAAAAATTTTGGAGAGGTTGACGCAATGCAATTTTTAAGTCAAAGTCAAACTATAAAACTTAAAAAATGTTTCAGCATGTTTTAGCGTTATATAATTTGAAGTTTACGTACTTTAGATATTTGCATACACGTTCATTCACGTTTTCTTATAATAAAAGCGCTGCGACTCTTTCTAGTAACACTACTATTAAGTTCGGCAATATTATATAATAGATAGATTATAAAAGTTTTTCACTTAAAAGGACAAACTATTCCACATTAACCTCCTCCATTTCTCCCTCTAATAATTTTTAGTGGACTATAGATTATGTGCTCAAAAAAAAAAAATAAAAAAATTCACATATGCACCTTTTCCGTAAATTTATGTTTAACATGAAGATAAATCATTTAGTTCAAGACAACCTGCCCAAACCCAACACTCTGTTGATTTATGCACACTCACTGTGGCTACGCGTGTAAAATAAGTAGCTAGGCATGCCAACTAAATTAACTTGATCTGCTTTTCTGCATAAAACAAAAACAGAAAATGTGAAGTACTTGATATAAGGGTCTATAATACTGGATTTAGTTAATTCAATACAAAGTGATAGGAAACTGCAAAATAAGGTAACAACGTGAAAATTATTCATATACTAATTGACAACAATGTGAATTGCGTTTTATTAAATTAGATTTATTAAATGGTATTGATTATAAAAGCATTTTATTTCATTAAAGATGAAATAAAATCATTATTGATAACACTGAATGTACATATATATATTTTATGTTAAATCATTTGAAAATTGAAAAATATGAAACGAAATTTAGTAATATTAAATAAATATTAGACACTTACTTTGTGAGAGTGCTTTTGTAAAAGTCTCTAATATTTGTTTGGAAGGCTGGAAACTTTTTTTTTTAAATCAGTTTTACCAACAATGCTGAAGATAAAAATTCACACTGACACAAAAAAATTAGGCATTTTTTCATAAAATATTTCTTGGCTTTTAGTGAATGATTAGGAGAAAGTTTCAGTAATGAAGCTACCCAATAATGATTTTTAACTATAGACACCAACGTGAAGGTAAGCCAAGCTGTCTATCAACACAAAACAACACAACATTACAGGATGACAAACAATAACACCAGTAGTGTAGGCAGGATTTTTGTTGTTTCAGATATATATTTAGAAGCTGTTGAAGAGTTTAACTTTGGTACGTCTAAAAAATTCAGGTTAGGAAAAAAACTTTTTTTAAACATTTGTTCCTAAGCTCTAAAAACATCGATTTTTTAAACATTTGTTCCTAAGCTCTAACAACATCGATTTTTTGCTTTTTTGCATAGTATTTTAATTCTATAAACGTGAACACACTTAAGTTTGGTTGAAAGTGCTATCTGAAGCATCAAAATACCCTGCCTATGCTACTGAATACACATAGCATAAAACATTTGTAAGTGCACATAACACAAAATATTCAGATTATGTGTTTCCATAATAATTAAAAAAGCTAGACAACACAACCTAGCTCAACACTTGTAACACCGCTTGGCACTAAACGCTGCCAAGTAACACCACAATTTAGTAACACCGCTTGGCATTAAGTGCCAAGTAACACCACTAGTTAGTAACACCGCTTGGCTAGCAAGGATCACAATCTTGCAATACACGTTGCCTAGTAACACTGCTTTTCACATGGAAACAACTTAATATAAACTTATATAAACTTAAGCACATAAATATAAATAAAGATATATAAATACATATAAACACACGCGTTTTTATGGTTCACTGCTTTACAAAAACATCAATCAAAACAGCGGAATAAAAAAAACTGAGTTTCGGGTCCATCCTTTTAAAGTTCTAAAAACTATTTTATATATTTTTAATTTTAGTTAAATTTTAGGGCGGTGCGCTTGTTTCACGGGGTTAGCGGAGAACGACATATCTTGGTTGATTTCAATTAATAACGGCTAAAATAAACCATCGTTTTATTCACACGTAAATCAAGTACAGCTCCGCCAATTTTAGAACAAATGTAACTGCTACTATATATAGTACATATAAGTGGCTTACTTCTGAAGAATTGTAAAACTTCTTCGTTGCCTAAAGATATACAAAATTATCTCAACGTAATCTCTTAATAAAGTAATAAGCTAAATATCTCAGTATCATCTCTTTTTATCTCTTTCTCTTTAATTAATTAATGTTATACAAAATAAAAAGAATACTTTAACTTTCTGTATTTTGGCTGCTCATTTTTTAAAATATAATCTTAATGTTTATTCTAAGACATATTAACTTCAAACATATTTACATATTAACATGTTAATTCTAAATTAAGAATAATTTTTTAAATATTGATTTCAATAGTTAAACTTGTAGATGAAACTTACTTACCGTCGCTCGCTTTAAAATCGTATAATTGATGAAGAGAAAAAGACCACATGGCCGAGTTTTATTGGTTTTAGAGTGCAGTTGGCACACATATCATAATACAAAAATCAGATGGTTTTGAATCAATTAATTAAGCTGTTTTTATTAACGGATTTGGTGGATTTAATTAGATAACCGCAAGATGGTTTTACAGTGGTTTAAGAGTTGGCGTATATTTCGTAATACAAAAATTATTTAACATTTTTATCTTAATATTTGAGCATTTTTATTACTGGATTAGGCGAAACTAATATTATGACGTAATTTTAGCATTTTGTGGGTTTTCTGTTTGTCACCTGGAGTAAATTAAATTTTTTTGTTTTAGTTTTCAGAATATATTTTTTTTTCATACGTTTCCGTACTTATTAGGACTCTTCACCAGTTAATTTTAAATAAATTTTCAGTTTACATGTAAAACCTTTTTTATATATATAAATAAAAAAAAAGTTATCTCTTTAATGTGTGTTGAACTCGCAGACTTAACTAATGACCTAAAACATGAGTATCTCTATCATGATATATGCGCAACAAATTTCCAACAGCGTTTTCATGTTTTTAGAAATTTTAAAAAACGTTTTAAAAAATTCTCTCCCTTTGGTTTGTTATAGTATACAATATCTTTATTTATATGTAATGCGTATAACATCTATAGGCCTTTAAACTTGTTTTTCTTTGTTTTCTAGAAAACTGGAAAAGATTTTTAAAAAAATTGTGTAAGCAAAAGGTTTTGAACCCAAGCGAAGCACTTCAACCGCTTTGACATGCTATATCATCTTTTAACACTATTTAATAAACAGAAGACTTATTAAACTTTATAAAACAGCACATAAATACTTTAAAATAAAGAGATATTGCCGCAATCAAATTTTTATGTAAAAATATATCGGTAAAATTTGATGTCATCTACTTTATAATAATAATGATTACTAATTAAAGAACTTAAGGTTTACATATTTAGATATTTGCATAGACTTTCGTTCACATAGATAAAATACAAATCATAACGGATTGTGATTCCGAAAAAAAAGGTTAATACTCTACCGTCCATATTATTGGAATGGTCGTATTTTTTAATATCAAAGATATCAAAGTTTGGAGAAAAAGTGAAAACAAATACCTACCTGAATACACTTGTAAACATTTTTTTAGTCTCTTCAGTGAGGGCCTTTTTCAACATTTGATACGTTTCAGCAGCAGAAATATCATTCTGCAAACAAAATTTAATAGCACTTCTTTGGTCAACAAAACTAGACATCGTGAAAATTGCCGAATGCACTTTTGGTACTCCAGAAACAAGCGTAAACAAAAAAAAATAATTATGAGTTTGACATGTAATTTGGCGCAAATGTTAATGAATTTCCTACCGACTTAAAAATAAAAAAGATTGGACGATTTGAATAAGGCGGGAAGTTTAAATTAAAAATTTACCTTACTTTTTGATCACAGTAGTATGTAATCAAAAAAGTTATTATTAAATAAACAGGTATGGATGCAACAGACTGAAAAAATGTCTTATTGATGTCATATACCAACTTCAACACTTTTACAGTCATGTTATTATACTTAATGATGTCATGTACCAACTTTACTACTTTTACCATCATGTTACTTTTTTTTTTTAATATATAGTTATACTAGTTTTAGGAATAAAAAATTATTTTCAATATTTTTTTGGTCAAAAGTTTAAATTATAAGAATGTATTTATACTTATAAGAATATCAGATAAATCCAGCCGTGGCGCAATGGTAGCGCACTTGCCTCAGAAGTGTAAGACCCGTGGTTCAAACCCCACCTCTGGGCAAGTTTTGCGACATCGGTTGGGAAGAAGGCGTGAACTTTCTATTAAATGCTCTTCCGCGGTGCTCTGTGATAAGACCGTAAGGATTTCTTGGGGCACCTTAATTAACTCAAAAAAAAAAAAAAAAAAAAAAAAAAAAAGATAATATATCATCTTCTATATAATATTGCCGAACTTAATAGTAGTAGTAGTAGTGTCCCTTGGAGCGTATTTGACACGAAACCCTTTGCAGCCATTGCAACCGAGGTATTGGCAAGAAAGAGTCGCAGCACTATAAGAAAACGTGAACAAATATCTAAAGAACGTAAACTTTAAACTAAGTAATGTTAAAGCATATGTTAAAACATACTGAAACATTTATCACGTTTTACAGTTTGATTTTTACTTGAAAATTACATTGCGTCAACCTCTCCTTAATTTTGCTCTTTTATTAAAAAAAATTACTACATTATTTTAAAATCTACACTTGATGATATGCCGGTGAAGCTCGAGTGGATAAGGCGGCGAACTTCTGAACAAGGAACTAAAGGTTCCTACCAATGGCGGCTATTTTTTTTAATTTTTTTAATTATTTTAAAATACAAAATTCTTTCGAAGTTTTATAAAGATTATATACAAACATATGTAACGTAACGATGTTATGCACTCACAAAAGAAAAGATTTTAAGAAAGCTAAAACTTCATAAAACATTAAAAAAAAAAAAAAAAAAACATCACCAGGAGAAAAAATATGTTGCGTATCTATGATAATTGAGACACTAATGTTATTAATGTGCTCATGTAATTAGTCCTAATAAGCTGCGGATGGTCTGAAAAAAAAGTTGTCTAAAACTTAATAAAGAAAAAACTTAACAAGACAGCCCTGCTACTTCAGAAGATGCTGCTGTGGAGGCAAAAAAAAAAAAAAAGCCTGTAGCTAGATAAAACTTTAAAACTTTATTTTGACAATTAAAAGTTTATTTTGCTACATTATAAATATATGCAGCAACTGTTTTTCAAAACGCCTTAATATGCTTATGACGTAATTCAATAAAAAACGCAATTAAAAATAAAATTGTTTGGAAAAACTCTTCGCAAAACCTTTTTTGAAACGAATAACTTTTATTTAGTTTTTTTTTCCTTTTGTGCAACTTTCTTTTCAATAAATTTCTTAACCTTTCAGAATATAACCATTTTTAACAATGCTATAGAAAAAATATCAGCAAATTGATTAGTACTATTTCAATTATATTAATTAGATTAAATTATAAATATCAAATTATATATTATATATATTAAATTAATATATTCATAAATTTATATATTCATAAATTTCAATACACATAAAACTCATAAAACTGCATAAGTATGCTAAACAGATTACCTGATATTATTGTTTGAGGTGTTAATGAAGAGACAAAAAAGTAAATAAATAAAGTGATGTGCAAAAAAAGAAATTTTAATTTTTAACACTCATAAAACTGCATAAGTATGCAAAACACATTACCTGATGGTATTGCAGACGATACTGATGCTATTGTGAAAGTAAAAAAAAAAAAAAGTGTATAAAGTAACATACGTTAAACATTTATGTAATTGCATACAAACATGAAAAAAGTAATGTTTAAGTTTCAATACACATAAAACCCATAAAACTGCATAAGTATGCAAAACACATTACCTGATGGTATTGCAGACGATACTGATGCTATTGTGAAAGTAAAAAAAAAAAAAAAAGTGTATAAAGTAACATAGGTTAAACATTTATGTAATTGCATACAAACATGAAAAAAGTAATGTTTAAGTTTTAATACACATAAAACCCATAAAACTGCATAAGTATGCAAAACACATTACCTTATGGTACTGCAGATGGTATTGATGCTATTGTGAAGGTAAAAAAAAAAAAGTGTATAAAGTAACATAAGTTAAACATTTATGTAATTGATAACAAATACGAAAAAAGTAATTTTTAAGTTTTAATACACATAACACTCATAAAACTGCATAAGTATGCAAAACAAATTACCTGATGGCACTGCAGATGATATTAATGCAATTGTAAAAGTAAAAAAAAAAGTGTATAAAGTAGCATATGTTAAACATTTATGTAATTGCATGAAAACATGAAAAAAAAAATATTTAAGTTTCAATACACATAAAAACCATGTAATTGCATAAGTATGCTAAACAGATTACTTGATATTATTGCTTGAGTTGTTAATGTAGAGACAAAAAAATAAATAAATAAAGTGATGTGCAAAATAAGATATGCAATCTTTATGTTTTAATACACATAACACTCATAAAACTGCATAAGTATGCAAAACATATTACCTGATCGTACTGCAGATGATATTGATGCTATTTTGAAGGTAAAAAAAAAAATATGTATAAAGTATCATATGTTATACATTTATGTAATTGATAACAAACATGAAAAAAGTAATGTTTAAGTTTTAATACACATAACACTCATAAAACTGCATAAGTATGCAAAACAGATTACCTGATGGCACTGCAGATGATATTGATGGTATTGTTAAAGTAAAAAAAAAAAAAGTGTTTTAAGTATCATATGTTAAACATTTATGTAATTGCATGAAAACATGAAAAAAAAAATTTAAGTTTTAATACACATAAAACCCATTAAAGTGCATAAGTATGCTAAACAGATTACCTGGTATTATTGCTTGAAGTGTTAATGTAGAGACAAAAAAATAAATAAATAAAGTAATCTGTAAATTAAGATATGCTATCTTTAAGTTTTAACACACATAACACTCTTAAAACTGCATAAGAATGCAAAACACATTACCTGATGGTACTGCAGATGACGCTATAGTGGAGGTAAAAATATATTTACATAAACTAACATATACTAATCAATTAAACAGTTTATTTTATAGTGATAAAACCGCAAACAAACATCAAAAAATGTGTGTTAAAATTAAACAAAATGTAACATAAGTGAACTTTGCTTACCAATTGAATTTTCTAATTTTTCTTACAAGAATAAAAAAAAACTCATTAACATTAAGAAAGAAACTAACATGCAGAATATTTGTCAACTTTAGGAAATCTATAAAAAAGTTGGAACAAAACAAAAGCCAAAAACAACAAACACAAAACAAAACAAACCAAAAAAAAAAAAAAAAAAAAGAAAAAAGTGACAAAAAAAATAAATAAATAAAAAATAAAGAAGAATATTATAGTAACTTACTTAGTTGTTGAAATATAAGCCCTATTAAAAAAATGCTAAAAATTGTATCAAAAAAGCTAAAAGACCAAAGAGTTGACCTTTTTTTTTGAAAGTAAAATGCTATATCTTTATCTATAATACACAAATGAAATATAATCAAATTCTGTTTACCCATTGAATGTTCTACTTTTTCTAAATAAAATGAAAAACTTATAAACATTAAAATAAACTAACTTGTCATATATAGAATGACTTAATGTTAAATAAATATGTAATAAAAAAAAAGAGCACAACAACAACAATAACAAATTGCTTACTTAGATTCTCAACTGAATCTTCTTATTTTTCTAAATAAAATAAATTCAAAAGTTACAAAAGTCACTTGCTGACTGACAAACTGTCACAACTGACAAAAGTCAGTTGCTAAATAACTTTAAAAAAACTAAAAAAGCATAACTGTATTTGCACACAAAAAAAACAAACAAAAAAAACAACAACAAAATTCCGGACCTTGCTTGTCCATTACTTCCGCTAAACATTAAAAAAAAAGTTATAATTAAGAAATTGTTGAAATTGGTGAAATATATATCTTTGTAACATATCTTTCTCATACAAAGTTAGCTTACTTGGCAAGAGCTCATTGGCTCTAATCTCTTGAACATCTAATATATATGTAGATAAAGTTAATTTTCAAAATATTCACTTTTTCAATTAAACATAAAAGATTTGTCTTAAATTATAAAACTGTTGCACAGTTTTATAATTTAACACATTCAGTAAATGACAAAAAGTTTCATTTTACGTAAAAGTTTAGTAGTTAAAAGACTTAAAAGTCTATTTTAGCTTAAACACGTTTTACAAAATTATAGCTTAAACACCTTAAATAAAGCTTATAAGCGTTTTTAAGGTTCACTGCTTTACAAAAACATCAATCAAAATAGCGGAATAAACAAAACTGAGTTTCGGGTCCACCCTTTAAAGGTTCTAAAAATTAATTTATATATTTTTTAATTTTAGTTAAATTTTAAGGCGGTGTACTTGATTAACGGGGTTAAGGGAGGGCGGCATATCTTGGTTGATTTCAATTAAAAACGGCTAAAATAAATCATCGTTTTATTCACACGTGAATCAAGTACAGCTCCGCCACTTTTAGAACATATGTAACTGCTACTACATATAGTATATAAAAATGGCTTACTTCGAAAAAATGCAGAAACTTCTTCGTCGCCTAAAGATATACACAATTATCTCAATGTAATTTCTTAATAAAATAATAAGCTAAATATCTCAGTTTTATTGACGTATCATCTCTTTTTATCTCTTTAATTAATTAATGTTATACAAATTAAAAAGAATTCTTTAACCTTCAGTGTCTTGGCTGCTCATTTCTAAAAAATAATCTTAATGTTTATTCTTGGGTCAAAAACATATTAACTTCAAACATATTAACATGGTAATTATAAAATTAGTTTAATTTTTTAAATGAAGATTACAATAATTAAATTTCTAGATACAACTTACTTGTCGTCCCTCGCTTTGCAATTGTTATAATCGATATGAAGACCGCATGGCCGAGTTTTATTGGTTTTAGAGTACAGTTGGCGCACATATCATAATACAAAAATCAGAGTAACTAAATTTTTTTTTAGGTTTCAGAATACAATTTTTTTTTTTCATACCTTTCCGTACTTTTTAGGACTCTTGACCAGTTAGTTTTAATAAAAATTTCAGTTTACATGTAAAACCTTTTTCTTTTATATATATAAGAAAGAAAGTTATCTCTTTAATGTGTGTTGAACTCGCAGACTTAACTAATTACCAAAAACATAAGTATCTCTATCATGATATATGCGCAACATATTTCCAACAGCGTTTTCATGTTTTTAGAAATTTTAAAAAACGTTTTAAAAAATTCTGCCCGTTTGGTTTGTTATAGTATATTATATCTTTATTTTTATGTAATGCGTATAACATCTATATGCATTTAAACTTGTTTTTTTTTGTTTTCTAGAAAACTGGAAAATATTTAAAAAAAAAATTGTGTAAGCAAAAGGTTTTGAATATACATTAGAGCAGCCGTAGCGCAGTGGTAGCGCACTTGCCTAAGAAACATAAGATCCGTGGTTCAAACCCCACCTTGGGCAAGCTTTGCGACATCGGTTGGAAAGGAGGCGTGAACTTCCCATTAAATGCTCTTCCGCGGTGCTCTATGATAAGACCGTAAGGACTTCTTAGGGCACCTTAATCAACTTTTTTAAAAAAAAAAGAACCTAAGCGAAGCAATTCAATCGCTTTGGAATGCTATATCATCTTTTTACACTATTTAATAAACAGAAAACTTATTAAACTTTAAAAAACAACATTTAATGCTTTAAAATAAAGAGATATTGTCGCAATGAAATTTTTAAGTAAAAATAAATCAGTAGAATTTGATGTCTTCTATTTTATAATAATACTGATTGATAATTAAAGAATTTAAAGTTTACATATTTAGATATTTGAATAGACTTTCGTTCACATTTATAAAATACAAATCATTACGGATTGCGGTTCCGAAAAAAAAGGTTAATACACTACCATCTATAATTATTGGAAAAATCATATTTTTTAATATCAAGATATCAAAAATATCAAAGATATCAGATATTATGCGGTAGTGGTGTAGTGGTAGAGCGCTCGCTTCATAAACGAGTGGTTCTGAGTTCGATCCCCACCACGTCCCTGGTAGTACCGCGCTCAACTCGTTTCTCTGCGCAGCGGCCTTGTTCGTCAAGGTTCGTGTTTCGGAGTTATAGAGTTGAGAGAGGGTTATAGCCACAAGATAAGTAGCCTCCTCATCTGTAGTGGCCTTTTCGGCCTTGAGGAGGTGAAGTAAAATAAAAATAAAAAATATAAAAAAATATCAAAGTTTGGCGAAAAAGTGAAAACAATGTCTACCTGATTTATATGTTATCTTCCTATTTATTAGGTTTACAAATAAAACTTCCCTGATTAGTTTATAATTTATTCAAAATCCTGATTAGCTTTTAATTTATTTGCCTAATAATCACCCTTAACAACAATAACCGCCATAAATATATTCTTAGCATTCAACTTAACGACTTATCTAATTAGTCTATTTTGTCACTAAAGTTTTTCAAAAAAAAAAAACACATGTATTAACTGTATATCAATTTATTTATCTATTTAATTTAATATATATAATATATAATTTAATATATATAATTTAATCTAATTAATATAATTGAAATACTACTAATCAATTTACTGATATTTTTTCTATAGCATTGTTAAAAATGGTCATATTCTGAAAAAAATTTATTGAAAAGAAAGTTGCACAAAAAAAAAAAAAAAACTAAATAAAAGTTATTCGTTTCAAAAAACGTTTTACGAAGAGTTTTTCCAAACAATTTTATTTTTAATAGACGATATTCGAAATTAATTTTAAAAGGCGAGAAATATTTTTCCATGCGTTTTTACATAAAAAAAGTAGATATAAACAATGCGAAGTGGAAGTAAGTGATAAGATAAACAAATTAGTTATTAAGATATCTAATAACAACTTTGCAATTTTTAAAAATTTGCTCTTAAAACAAGAATAAAATATTTAAAAATATACAAATTTTTCTCTAAAAATAGGTTTGTAAATAAATAAAAATATCATCCAATAGCTGGATGACGGATTAGAAACTTCAACAACTTTACACAGTATTAAAGATTTAAATGAACTAATGATTGACTTAGATTAAATTAAAGTATGTAGTATATAATAATATTCGCGAAACAAAAGTATTATTTTCTACTTTATTTTACAAACAAAAAAAACACTATATACATATTAAACAAATGTATATATATATATATATATATATATATATATATATATATATATATATATATATATATATATATATATATATATATATATATATATATATAAATACATATATATATACATACATATATATAAATACATAAGATAAAATGTTTTTAATCTTCCAATAACTTGTTCCACAAGAATTCTAATTTTAGCAATTGAACTTGTTTTCTTAACTTCAAAAGGTGTCATTTGTGATGTTTCTCGCTGACCAGATGGTACAGTAAAAAATAAATGTCGAGCAGTGCATTCATCATGCAAATTAAACCCTTTGTCTACCATAACTATAGAAAAAGGAGATAATAAATCAAGAAAACCACAATCCATAATTAACGCTCTGTCAGAAATGCAACTGGTATAACCTTCTGATATAAACAATAAAAGAATTAGGAGCAACACCTATTAAAAACTTTAAAGTATTGTGGTGTTTATATTCAGACTAAGTAACACTTTACAATTCCAAATTTCTTAGGGTTTGTATAAAAATTTCTGAACAGTCAATAATAGCTTCCAAATTTTTATATTTTTTAAATCATAAACGGCTTGTTACATTTAACGTGCCAAGATCTGGTACAAATATTAGATGCTTACAAACTTCTGCTAATGTTCTTATCCAAGAATGAAATATTTTGGAACATGTGCTAATAGAAATATTAAAAAAAACAACTAGCAAGATCTTTGTTAAATGATCCTAATCAAAGTTTCACTAAAGTCAGCAGAAACTCATCTTGTGAACATAATTTTCTTGCACGTCCTACTTTTTTTAGTGTTCCACTGACAGTTCTTTTAACAGAAACAGAATTAAATTGTTTTTTAACATAAGGGCTAATAAAGTCATACAATTTATTAAATAACTCTAAAGAACCAAGATTTGCATAGAACTTTACATTACTGTTTGATAGAAGTTTCTTATATGCAGATATAGGCTTAGTTGGTTGCATTATAATTTTGTTTTGAAGTTTAATATTTTCAGCTTTTAACTTCTAAATTTCTAAATAACAGTTGATAATTAAAGCATAGAGTGTTAAAATTAAAAAGACCGTTTGAGTCAAAATAATTGAATTTAATTGAATATTTTTTTCAGTATTTGATACAAACTGACTTTTAGATGCTAAAGTAACAAGATTCTCCGTCAATATTTCTGAAAAAAAAACAGGAAAAACTTTATTATGCATTACCAAAAATTTTTCGCTAATGTTTGTTTGGATTTTAGTTTTAAAAGTAGAGTTCTTTAAAATGTTTTTTTTTTTAAACAAATTAGCATTTATTTTATTAACTGCTGTAATCACATATGCATTTTTACAAGTAGAGGCGGATATAGTGGCTGTTTTTATTAAAAATGAATCAACAATTATGTTGTTATTTTGTTTATTTATTGGTCGATTACAATTAGATGAAATAGAAGGAACAAATTATTATTTTAATTTAATGCGTTGTATCCCAATAGTTCTGTCGGATATTCAAATTTTTCATGAATAAAATGTTCCGAACAAAATCCACTGTAATTAGAAGCTTCCCATTGAGATTTGTCTGAATTTACTCGATTTATCAATTTTTTTTCAAATGGATCGACGCTCTGGGTCTTTTTCTTCAGTTGGAAAAGGAATAAGTTTAAATGGTTCAGAACAGCAGCAATTAGGATCTTCTTTTGAACATTTATGAATTTCACAAATAGCTTTTTTCCACTTTTTAAATTTGGTTGAGTGATTGGAACAACCAATGACAACACAAGAAAGTGATGTAGCCATATTAAGCAAATAATTAAACTAATATAAACAAAATGCAATGTTACTTCTTATGCTGTTTATTTATTTTATTTATTCTATATCTACTTTTTTGTGTAAAATACGCACGAAAGATTCAAGTTTCTTATTATTTCGGAATTTAAAAAATTTCGAATATCGTCTATTGCGTTTTTTTTGAATTACGTCATAAGCATTTTAGAACGTTTTGAAAAACAGTTGCTGCAAATATTTTTTTTTTTGCCTCCACAGCAAGTAGCAGGGCTGTCTTGTTAAGTTTTTTCTTTATTAAGTTTCAGACAACTTTTTTTTCAAACCATCCGCAGCTTATTAGGACTAATTACATGAGCACATTAATAACATAAGTGTCTCAACTATCATAGATGCGCAACATATTTTTTCTCCTGGTAATGTTTTTTTTTTTTTTTAATGTTTTATGAAGTTTTAGCTTTCTTAAAATCTTTTCTTTTGTGAGTGCATAATATGGTTACGTTAGATATGATTTTATAAAAATGTAGTTAATTTTTTGAGGAAAAAAATGTTAAAAAATAAAATTAGGAGAGCTCGACGCAATGTTATTTTCAAGTGAAAATCAAACTGTAAAACATGATAAATGTTTCAGTATCTTTTAACATATGCTTTAACATTACTTAGTTTAAAGTTTACGTACGTTCGATATTCGTTCACGTTTTCTTATAGTGCTGCGACTCTTTCTTGCCAATACCTCAGTAGCAATGGCTGCCAAGGGTTTCGTGTCAAATACGCTCCAAGGGACACTACTACTATTACAACTATTAAGTTCGGCAATATTATATAGAAAATAACGTTGTTTAAGTATAACTATGAATTTGTATTTGTTAAATATAACTCTGATTTACAAATTTTATGGAAAGTTTATTTAGAACAACAATTTTTTAATATATTCATTACAAAACTGCTCAAACATTTTTGTTTTTTTTTATTTTTTTATTACAAAATTATTTAAATCTTTACATCTTTTTTATAAATTTTACAATATATATTGAATACTTATATATAAGCAGGGCCGTACCGCACAACGGAAACTGGGGGCGGCGTGAGAGGTGCAAAGGAAAAAGCTAACTTTACAGACAAGGTTTTTTTTTTTTAGAAGCCAAATATTAGTTTTAACTGACAGAGTCCCGAATCTTCCAGTTTTCCGACAAAAAACGAAGGAATTTTGTAAATCTGGGGAAGGGGGATGTTCACCCCACACACCCCCGTCGGTACGGCCCTGTATATAAGTAATGTAGTTTTAAATAATGTTCTTTTAACAATATGTCGTTATATAATCTAAATCACACATAAAATTGCAAAAATGACAATAAAATTTTATCATTTTTAAGTTCTAGAAAAACAAAAATTTGAAAAAACTGTTCCGTTATTTTATTATTTATACGTTGGCAACCATACACATAGTAGTCAAATCTGTCAGTTGAGATGGCCGGTTCTGCAACTTGAAATATGATCATTTATGCGATTTCTTAAATTGTTTGTTTTTTTAGTATATGTTACTTGGCCATTACATTTTAAATAATAAATTATGTTCTTGCTATTACAAGTAACATGACTTTTAATGGTACAGATGATGCCATTGGATGTTTCAAAATACCTTTTGCAGGTTAAATTGACAAATTTTGCAACAACTATCATTACATTTAAAAGTTTCTAAATTTTTATTGTTAGGTGGTACGGAATTAAATTTAGCAGAAGTAAGTTGTCTCGGTAAATTAGGTGGTTGTTTGTAAGCTATTAAAGGGTTAATATTAGAAAAGATTTGTTGTATTCTTTCACTAGAGGATAGACTGAATAGAAGATTAGATCTAGTTAGTATAGGCTCACAGTTTATATTACTGTAAAATGTAGCGACTAAAGTTAAAATTTCTTTAGCTTTCTTTTGTTGAGCTAGTCCTTGCAGTTTTGCATTATGAAATGCTTTTCAATAGCATTGTTCGGGACTCTGCATATTACAACGATAAACTTGTCAATCAAGATTATCTATCTTTGTCAATTACGTATGAAAAATCAAACTCAAACTCTGATAAACTAGTTTTATAAAATCTTTCAAAAACGAATAATAAATATAAATGTCTCACACAAAACGAGATAGACTACAAAATTGGGATGGAAATCAACCAACTTTTATGTGTTTTCCAAATTTCATATATGTAAATTTTAACAAAATTTAAATAATCATGAACGTTAATTAAAATTTTCTTCATTATTGATCCATGATCACAGCGTATTTTTTGGAATGCCATATTTTAAAGCAACCTGAGACTTTAACAATCCTTCACCAATTTCCCTTAAAACAGCGTACTTTTTTAATTGATTTTGTATTCATTTTTCTGTTTACAGCGACAGTAGTCATAATAAAATGTAATCGCAACAATTTTTATTATAATATTAATATCAATTATTGCAACGCACGTAAGTATAACTTAAACAATAAAATTAATCAAACTATTATTAGTTAACATTGCAAAAATACAAGGTCTTTATTGCAATTTTTTTTTCATATTTTTGCTCTAAAGTTTGTTTTATTGAAAAATTTTAGCTATGGGAACAGATAAGATGGTTCGACTTGGCAAATGTTCGAGTTAACGGGTGTTCGAGTTATTGAGCTGTTTTTATGTGGAAGTATTATTGAGGGTTCAAGGTTAACTCAAAAGTAATTCGAATTACTGGAAGTTCGAGTTATCGGGATTTCACTGTATTATGATATTTTAATATATAATGTTTTAAGACCAAAATTTATAATAATTTAACAACTTTATTATTATGATGTTAATATGTTATTAAGTTGTTAAATTATTAAAACGCATTTATATTTGTGATATTATCTACGAATATTGTTATCTTTAATATATATAATTTATATATAAGTCGAATATATTATAATTTATAATTACCTTTAATATCAATCTCACAATATATATATATATATATATATATAAATCATAAAAATATTACACCGTTTTTAATATTTGGTGACTTTAACGTTACGCTAAAGTTAAGACAGCTTAATAAGCTAAAACGTAAGTTTTCTTTTAAATAACGTAACTTTTCTTACTTGAATTGAGCCGAGCAAGTTTTTAAAAAGTTTGGTAAATGATAATTGTAATACTTATTTTGGAAACAATCATGTTTGTTTGTATGTGTGCGTCCAAACTATGTGTGTGCGTAAGTGCGACCATCCTACGGGTTATTCTGGGTTGTCGGTCATCCGAGTTACTCATCCGGTCATCTTAGTTATTGATCCAGGTTGTTCACCCGGTTATCCGAATTGTTGATCTGGGCATCGAAATAATTAATGCTGATAGTTCATCCGGTGATACAGGTTGCTCTTCCGGTCATCTGGTTATCCAAGTTGTTTATCCGGTCATCCAGGTTGTCTATCCGGATTTATCATCCGGGTTGTTTGTCCGGTTTATTTTATCTGCATTTTTTTCTGTCGAGGTAGTAAAAACTTTAATACCGGGAACACATAAAATGTGACCCAGAAGTTTAAGGTATTAAAAAAAAATTGGTTGTTTTGACGTGTAACAAACAGGACGGTACAAAAAGAAATTTTTTTGCACCATAACGAACCGTGATGATGTCACATGTTAGTCATGAAAGTTCGTTAATCTTTACGCATAAAAAAACGTTTACCCTTTATAGAGTCGATGTGTAGTGGAATGCGTTTAAAAACGTGTAACCTGCAGGTGTGACTAAAGAAAAAAGTATATGTTATAAAAAAAGGTTGTCAGAATGGGTATTCTGACACAGGAACATGCATATTTTTTTTTGTTTTTTCTGTTTTTCTTTTTTTTTAAGTTTATTGAAAAAACATTATCATTAGGAATTATCAAATAAATGAAACAAGAACCTATAGATTATAGAAGTCATAATTTTTTTTTTTTTTTTTATTTATTTTTTTTTTTATTTTGCTGTTTCATATATTTACAATAAAGACATATTACATTTATAAAAATTGGCCAGAGCAAGAAGAAGACAATGACTGTCTTATCACCGATCCCCGTTTACAAAATGTCCGTGTTTATAAACAAATATGAAAAAATATACAAAAAAACGTTAAAGAGTACATAACTTTTGTCAAATAATAAAATAACAATTAAATTAAAAATTTAAAAATAAAGAAAGTTTTGTATACTAATACAAATATGTTTTATACATATAACAAAATATATTTAGTGCTAATGGAAGCAATTTTTCTATTTTAAAATTACCTTTTAAAAAAGTATTTACAGTCTATTGAATTAAAATCTAATTGAAGTAGAAAGATGAAAGATGAAATATAAAACTCAAATTTTTACATTTGTTTTGACATGTTTTTTATATTTTTTTCAAATTTTTTTCAAGATCGAATTTGAGAAGTAGTTTAGAAAAATAATTTTTGTTTTTGAAAAGTTTTCCATTTCCTCTATCTACGACCTTTTTCTCTCTTACAGTGACGTCTTGGAGCTATAAATAAACTTCATAGGTAATACAAAAAAGTGAACAAAAATGCAAATGAGGTTTTTTTAAACATTATTTCAAATTAAATACTCGTTTACATATAAAAAAAGTTCAACATGGTCATTTTAGTCAAAACAAAAATGTTTTATGATTTAAATTAAATAAGCAGCCGTGGCGCAGTGGTTAGAGTTCTAGCTCAGAACCCAGAGGTCTGAGGTTCGACGCCATCTCTATCCCAACAAGCGACATTGGTACGGAAGGAGGCGTGAACTTCCTGTTAAATGCTCTCCCGCGGTGCTCTATGATAAGACCGTAAGGACTTCTGGGAGCACCTAAATACATACAAAAAAAAAAAAAAAAAAAAATTAATGTATGCAGTAATGGTGTAGTGGTAAGAGCGCTTGCTTTGTAAGCGAAAGGTTCGGAGTTCGACTCCCACCACGTTCCTGGAAGTACCGCGCTTAACTTAATTTCTCCGCGCAGCGGCCTTACTTGATAAGGTTTGTGTTTCGAAGTTAAAAAGTTGAGAGAGGGTTGTACCACGAGAATGAAAGCAGACGAGGCTACTTTTTTTTTTTTTTGAGAAAAAAAAAAAAAAAGTAGCCTCGTCTGCTGTAGTGGCCTCCTCGGGCCTTGGTGAGGTGAATAATTAAAAAAAAAAGATGATTTAAATTTGTTGGGTATATATGTATAATTATCATCTTCTCCTGTTCCTTTTTGTATTATATGCGCTGCATGTCGTAGATAAATAGTTAAAAGTCCTACAAATCTTTCTTTAAAATTAGCAGTAATTTGAAAAGAACTGTTTCTTGAAGTAATAGTAGGCGGTTTATCATTGATATATTTGCTGTCGCTTATGGTATTTACTACTGAAGGCTCGGTTGTATATGGTTGACTAATATAATCTAGAAAATTTTTTATAAAAGAACCATCGCTATTGTTATAAAAATCAGAAAAATTTATAGTGTTTAAAGTACGCGGCATATTACCTTCACATAATGAAACTCAAATGTTTACATCATAAAACTCAGCTTCATGAAAATAAAATGCAATGAGGTTCAAAATCTGAGGTTTTCATGGTGCCTAAATTCACTGTGATGGTAGTTGCGCCTTCTAAATTAGTGACTTGTTTTTAGAGAACCAAGCGAAGTAAAATGTAGGGAATAACCTTATTGTTATTCTTCTAAAAAGATTTTTCTAATGGAATACTTTGTTTAATTCTATAAGTGTTGACATAAATAGTTGGATTTTTAACTGTTACACTAAAATGAGCTAAGCCAGTGAAAGTATTGGCGGTATAATCTCTTATATATTTAAGA
>NC_061162.1:54715984-54753496 GCF_022113875.1 Hydra vulgaris | reverse complement strand
CTCTTCTGGAGACATTTTTTTTATTTCTTTCTCAATGTTTTTATTAATATCATATGGCAATTATTGATTTGGAAGAATGAACATGAATATCATGATAAATTTTTCATGATAATTTTTTCTAAGTTCTTATTAGCTATTTGTTTAGCTGTGAATCTTGCTGTATCGAGTATATACTTTGTATCATATTCAACTTTTTCAGACAGATTAAAAATTGCTATTCGTTTAGCTCGTTTTCCTTTGTCTATCCCGCCCTTTCTTTTATTCTGGCGTTTCTTATACGCTTAATAGTTTCCAGATAAGAATGAGAATTTTAATAAAATAAGATAATCTATGATTTAAATTAGTTTATTTAATATTTCTTTTTTAAAAATTTATTGTTTTCTATTCTTTTTAGTTGCAATATCCCCATCAACGGTGAAACCCACAAATCTTTTTACAGATAGTGAACAAATTATTTTGAACACTTTAGCGTCATTAATTGCTGAAAACTACTCTTTAAAATCACAGATAAATATTAATAAAATTTTAGAATTTGCGTTGAAGGAATCTCCAACAGACTGTGATCTAAATATTTCAATAAAGGATGCTACTTCAAAAGTAATGAAATTAATAAATTATGATCTCCATGATTTGAAAAATGTAGCTGCATCTATCGACGAATTAGAAAATGTAATTAACAAACAACTAAAAAAAATAAAAAAAACTGTAAAAACGCAGGATATTAAAAACAAAATGACAATAGAAGACGAAATTGAAGAATGTAAATTAGTTTTGATGTTTTTCCCAAATGATAAAAATAAACTAACTATTTTATATAAAAAATTAGCTAATCTGACAGGAACAGACGATAAAGGTATTGAACTATGGCTTGCTGAAGCAGAAGCCAATTTAGATAAAATACAGAAAATAATTATTGATCATGCCGATCTTAATAACGTACCACTAATGAGGAAAGACCACCTTGAAGATATAAAGAGAATGTTAAGTATAGAAATTTTCAAGAATCAGTATGACTATTTTAAAGGTAAAAATATTGATGAGCAAGTCAAGTTTATAAATACTTTAGCCTTACAAAATTCTGCATCAGGTAGATCTAGAATTTCTCAAATTTATGTAGCATCAATGTTGCTGACATTTGCTGTTTTTGAAAAAAATATAGAAATGGTGAAAGTACTACTTAGACTTAAAGCTGATCCAAGGATTCGCGATTTAAAATACGGTCCATCTTCGATCAGCTATGCTTTATTAAAGGAAGATTTCATCGAAGAGTTTTTAAAAGAAGTTATTAAAGATAAATATAAATTAGTAGAGCGCAAAGTTAAATGTTATGGTGCTGTGTCCAATAGTATAAGATTTGTTGAGGAATATAAAAATGAACATAAGATAATGGACATGCTACGCCAACTTTACCTTTTCGATTATGATAATAATGATGATGGTGATGATGATGATGATGATGATGATGATGATGATGATGATGATGATGATGATGATGATGATGATGATGATGATGATGATGATGATGACAATTAAAACGACGGCGACGGTTGCAATGATGAGACTTAATGTTAATGAAATCATACACATATATCATATGTGTCTCTATATATGTATGCATGTTTGTATATATATATATATATATATATATATATATATATATATATATATATATATATATATATATATATATATATATATACACATATATATATATATATAGAAACAACCAACAGATCACCTTAAAGATATAAGGAGAATGTTAAGTATAGAAATTTTTAAGAATAAGTATGAGGATGTTAAAGGTATAGATAATGACGAACTGGTCAAGTTTATAAATACTTTAGCCTCACAAGATTCTGCATCAGTTAGATCTAGAGTTTCTAAAATTTATTTAGCTATGTTGTCGACATTTGCTGTTTTGGAAAAAAATATGGGAGTTGTGAAAGTACTTCTAAAATTTAAAACTAATCCAAGGATCCACAATTTAATATATGGTCCAAATTCAATCAGCTATGCTTTATGAAAAAAAGATTTCATCGAAGAGTTTTAAAAAAAGTTATTAAAGATAAATATAAATTAGTAGAGCGCAAAGTTAAATATTACAATGCTATATCCAATAGCATAAGTTTTGTTGAGGAATGTGAAAATAAACATATGATAATGAAAATGCAACGCCAGCTTTACCGTTTTGATTATGAGGATGCTGAGGATGATGACAATCATAGTGATATGTATTTAAGATTATTGATATCACTGACGGATCCTGGAAGGAATGGTGTGTGTATTCCCGCACCAAAACTGAAAATCCTAAAATATCTCTTTTATTTTTTTTAAGAGACGCAAATGTGATACAAAGTACAAAAATATTGCAATATCCTATTCTTCCCACGCCATTAATTCCTGAGTCCGTCACTGACAGATATAAATATGTATATATTAACGACATTATATATAGATATGTTCATATTACTATTTTTTTAACGTTACATTTACATATACTTTTTTATTTTATTTATTAAGATATGGATGTACATATAGTATAAATCATCTTGAAAAAAATTAATTAATCTAATGTATATTGTAACTTCGTTTAATTTAAAATTGTTCTTAAACTAATTTTATTACACAGTGTATTACTTACGAACAGGGGTGTGGGATCGTAAAAAAAAAGTAACAACTCCGACTCCAGTTGTTTAAATTTTTTGAGTACAACTCCCACTCCTACTCCAAAGCAAAATTTTTGAATAATTCTTTGAAAAATATTGCGCGATAACTTAATTTTTTTTTTTTACAAATTAATGCAACATTCTTTGAGGTTTAGTATAAACATAAGGTTAATTAAATGTTTTGTACATGCACGTGCAATACCAAGAAATATTGCTGTCGTAGTCGCAATATTTTTTAGCGACTCCAACACCGCTAAAATTGTCGCAACTCCGAATCCGATTCCATAACCCTGCTTACGAAAGAAAAAAAAAATGCACTTTTGGTTCATCTTGTTTAATTTTAACATTTATCGCTATTTTTATAAATAACCAACACTTAAATAAATACGAGATTTTAGCTCAGAGACTTTTGAAAGGCAAATGCAAAACTTCAACTTTCAGATTTTAAAGAAAAACAAGTCAGGAAAAAAAGATGATGCGGGGTCATGTTTGCTTGCATAAAAAGGTTGCATGTATGATATAAAATGAAATGTGGGATATTTTAAACTATGAAAACACAGTCTTTTTAGCAATAAGTTTTATATAACCAAATATTTTTATTTCAATAAAATTGCCTTGCAATACAATGCATATAAGGTTAGCGTACGCTTAAACTACTAACATCATTTCAATTTGATACTTGCATAAACAACGTATGGTACTTCTAAATATCTATATTTTTGCAGGTCAAGCTGCACCTGAAAGATTTAGTAATTACAACCAAGTCACCTAAAAACAACCTGTTGTGTTTTCTATTTTTTGTTATTAATCTATTTGTTTTATATGTGTCTATTTTCTTGTATCTTTAGATTAGTACAATTATTGTTAAATAAAGCCTTAATCAGGAGGTCAATCTTTTTATTAGTTCATTACAATTTATTTAACAATCATATAAAATTATTGGGAAATGTCAAAGATCTTAAAACCGACGAGACTTGATCTTGATTATAATGCACCAAATGCTTCAAAAGAATGGAAGCATTGGAAACGAACATTTGAAAATTTCATTGAGGATTGTGGAGAGGATGCTCCAGACAAATTTCGCTCCATCATTAATTTTGTTTCATCAAATGTTTATGATTACATTGAAGAGTGTGATTCCTATGAAAGTGTAATTTAAACCCTACAAAACTAATATATAAAAACCCCTAATGAAATTTTTGCAAGGCATCAATTACTTATAAGACATCGAACACCGAGTGAATCCTTAGAAGACTTTCTTCAGGAACTACGTAAAATCAGTAAAAACTGTAATTACAAGAATGTTTTAGCTGAACAATATCGAGAGGAACAAATAAGAGATGCTTTTATTTCTGGAATAAATTCGAATTACATTCGTCAACGACTTCTTGAAAATTCAACATTGAATTTGCAATCAGCATTTAACCAAGCTCGTTCTCTTGACATTGCACAAAGAAACTCAGATTCTTATATGCAGAAAACATTCTCCTTTTCCTCCAATTTAAATATTGCTGCCGCTATAAAATTACCAGAAGAATCCTCAGAAGCACTCAATGCTATGACTATTAATCCTCACACAAATTGCTTTTATTGTATAATCAATAAAAGCATTTTGTTTGAGGATTAATAGTCAACAATGGAGTCTGGATTAGTGGGCTGTTGTTCGGTTAATCTTGAAGTAAATGGTATATTTTGTAACAATGTTCAATTTGGTGTCTTAGAAAATCTTTGTAGTGATATCATACTTGGTTACGACTTCCAAAAACTATACAAAAATTTAATATTCCCACTCGGTGGAGAAAAAGAAGGCTTAATTGTCACAAAGGAAAGTAACCTATGTGCACTGCAAATGGCAAAAATAAAAATACCATCCTTGTTTACAAGCATTTCAGACAAAACTCAGCCAATAGCTACAAAATCAAGAAGGTATAATAATGATGATCGAAACTTTATTGAAAGTTAAATATTACAGTTATTATCGGATGGTATAATTGAGCCATGTTTTGGAGGATGGAGTTAGCAGAGTTTAGTTATATTATATCGTATTGTTTTGGAAGCGATAATATCGTCCCTGATACACTCACACGCACTTTTTGTGCTACAACCCAATCTCAAACAAACCTAAGTGGTATACATAGCTGTCTATGTCACCCAGGGGTTACTCGTATGCTTCACTTTGGTAAATCTAAAAATTTACTTTTTTCTACAGAAGAGATCAAGAGAGTTTGTTCTAACTGCCAGATTTGTTCAGAATTAAAACCAAAGTTTTATCGATCCTCAAATGTCTGTGAGTTAATTAAGTCAATACGTTCAATGGATCGCCTAAGTATAGATTTTAAAGGACCATTGCCATCTAATTCTAGAAACAAATATCTGTGTACAGTCATTGATGACTATTCTCGGTATCCATTTGCTTTCCCATGTCCTGATATTAGTTTAACAACTCGCGACGTTAGAATTATCTTGTGCTATCTCCATGTTTTTGCAAACTGAGAAAATCGATGTCAAAGTTTGAATTTGTTCGCAGCTAAATTGAAAAAATATTTTGAGAATTTAGGTATTTCCTAAAATTTAAAAATGTTTTATTATTAATTTTTAGATAAAAAAAACTTTTTAAAATTACGCTAACGCCCTTTTTTTCGCACCCTCTTTTGGAGATAGAACAAAATAACTTTGGTTTTTAGTAAAATTCAAAAATATTATGTTGTTACATCATATATATTAAACATTTTAAGTACATTTTTAAACAACGACATGTTAGAAATTGATGAAATTTTGTTCTACCTGCTAATTATTCTTACGCAGTACCATACACTCTTAATTTATGGGCATGGGCCCCTAAATTAGGGGCATGGGCCCCTAATTTAACGGGACCCTTTTCAAAATATAAGACGCTTTTTGTATTACCTAAAAAATTAAGTTTTTTTAAATAAAATGAGGCCCTAATTAGGAGAACTTTTAGAAGAGCCTCTAACGACACTGTTCTTACGACTTACATTTACCTTAATTACCTGTAGGCGCCGGCCCTGGACAAGACTAAGACGTCTAATTTAAAACGGAAAATTTGGCTGCGTAATAATAATATAAACGTATTAATATAATATAAACGTAAAAAATAAATAACATTACGTAACTATCTGATAATTCACAACAATTCAACTAATCTAATCACAAACTCCATGCAAGATGAACTTGATTTTATTTTTCTTATGCCTGTGTATCCATTAATTGAGTTTAACTTTTTATCAAAAGTTATTGCAAATATTTACAAATAAAAAATTGTTACTCAAGTTAACGTCAGGAAGGGCATCAGGTTGTGAAACATTGCTTTAACTCTTTCATAGTGGCCTTTATGTCACTATGGAAAACCATCCAAACCAAACAAGTGGGGGAAAATGAATATAAAAGTACAAAAAAACAAACAAAAAAAACACAAGCTAAACAAAAATTTTTATCAAGATTTTAAAATAATATTATTTCAATGTGTTTTATATTTATATTTATACAAAATTAATATTTTATTTAAATATGTTATTTATATGTATATTATTTATATTATTATATATATATATAAATATGTTATTTATATTTATACTAAACATATAACAACCCTAAAAATATTTTGACTTTATTAATGTTTTGTAAATGTTCAATTTATTATTGTTTTATAAAATGCAATATCAATAGCAGGCATGTATGAATACATGGAAATGATATCATTGGCTTTTGCAACAGATATAGACTGATAAGAAGCACGAAAGCAAGCTGCCATTGGTATATTGGTATTTAATGGTTTTGCAACAATGGTTGATGCTGCTTTCTTGACAGACTTATTTATACGAGCTTGTGAATAATTATCTGAAAACGAGGTTTTAAAAAAAACATGGTATGGCAGTCCGTTTCGATAAACAAGGTTTTTAACCTTTGAATAAGGCACTAACTTATAACTTGACAAACCAGCGACAACTGAAAAATTCTTTACATCTCCTAATTGCATTTGGTAAACACAGAAAAGTTTTTTACGGTTTACATTTTTAATAGCTCTTTCTAGCCCAAGTGGACTAAATATTTCTGCAGCAGAGAGGGATTTTTTAATCTGACTATGAATGTTGTCACATTCTTGAATGCTGGAATGACCTGGCTCGCAGAACTTCTGTTCAATTACTTTTATTTGTGGGTATCGTATTATAAATTCACACAAAGCTGCTGACATGAAACTATTGCGGTTTTGTGGTACACATGAATCGAACCAAAGTATAAAATTATTTATGTCAAGGTCAGCCATGATTTTCAAAAGCAAACATGTTACAGCACTGGCTAGATCATTTCCTCCACGACCAGTCATGGCTTCGTGCCAAAGAATGCAATAACCCTTCCTGTTAAGCGAGCAATGACCAGTTAAGTTATAATTTGATAGTTTTCGTTTGTAATAAAAGTTTCCCACATTAGCTCTAGGCATATTTAAAACATTTTCAAGGTCAATACAAACAATTGCAGTTTTAGAATCAACATTTTGGCGATCATTTTCACGTTCAGTTTTGGTATCATTCCTTGATTTTATGTGCTTATTATAACTATCTGTTTGTTCATTGCTTGCATTAACAATGTTGCGATACTCATAGCATGTGTCACATAAATCTTTCTTCGGTTTTTGAAATTCTATATTGAACTCGTGATTAAAGATAAAACGATACATATGTTCTTTTGCTGGAGGAGAGACATTTTCATCACAATATATTTTATAAAGATCATACATTCTACATATATTTAGTGATCCTTCCATATATTCTTTATGTGTCTTTTTCCTGCTATAATGAGCATCAATTCTTGGGAAAAGGTTAATATGGTCTCGTACAACTTGTTTAGACTCTTCTATTAACCTTTTTTTAAGGTGGTAGAGCACAAAAAAGACACTTTTTATGAAAGATTTAAAAAAAAGTTTTAAAAATATGCAGAAATGCTTTACTAAGATAAATAAAATGTTTTTGCAAAAAAAAAAATTTTGAAAAAGTTAACCAAAAATTCATAATGGCGCAAAAACAGTGTAAATTAAGACAAAATTCTTATGTTTTCAAAACACGTTATCTTGAGTTAGACTTAAAAACCATGAATCAAACTTGGCAGATCTGTTGATGACCTTATTTTACTCCATTTAACAGTAAAATCATGTTAAAATCTTCCTAAAACATATGAGTCTTGAGGTTCCTTTGCTTTAAGATTCTTACTGAATCCTTTTTTTATTGCTCTCAGTTTTTTTCTCTGTTTTTTTGCCATAATAGTAGTCGTACGTTTCATCTGTTTTACTCTTACATTATCTGCTAAACTTATTGTCAATTGTGTAACATTTCCTTGTATATTAAAATGCTGTAATACTTTAAATACACCACTTCTACCATCATTGAAATGTAAAATGGCAGAGTTTACACCCATTTCCACAACATCTTTACTAACAAATGTGGTTTTGGGTACCTTGGACCATATGAGTGAGTTGAGCGCTTCATTTGATTTTGTGTTTGACCATGCAAACATTTCAACAGCAAGTCATCTTTCTGTAAGTCTATAAAAATGGGTGTAATGAGATTTTTGATGAATAGAGGAATAGATATATTTGGTTTGTAACTTTTACTTAGAGTCCAATATTTGCACCAAGATGAATAATTTCGTCGACAAAATTGATGTCGTTCAGGATTTGGAATATCTGTAAAATGAAAAACTATTGCATAAACTGCTTTCTTCATTGCATACAGATTATCAAGGTTATTTCTAATGGCGCAACCAAAGTAATTTTACATTGAGTTAATGCAACTTTCAGTAAGCTTCCCTATTCCTGAGAGAGGTGTTTTAGTGCCTTTATGAGACTTGACAATGTTACGCAATCGAGTACCTAATCGTTTTTGGACATGAGCAATGCACTCCAACTTTATTGGCATTATATCATATTCACTATATGGGTTGGCTTTTACTACATCCATAAAAGAACTTGTATCACCATCTCCTAAGTATTCCTTATAAATAAGAGTGTTCTTTAAAACAGAACGCTTAAATATGTCAACTGCTCCAGCTGATTCCATTGCACCTGATGACCCATTATGGTTAATTTGGCAGTAATGGTTAACTTTCCAATGATTATATTCAGCTGTATTTTCTTTTCCTATCCACATTCTGCAACTATAGCAATGTCTTGATTTTATTTCTATATCAACACATTTGTCTGCTGCTATAGCAGTGATCACCCCATGCAAAGATGAATGACCACGCATTTGCCATGATCCATCAATTGATATCCGAACACATGGAATACCTTTGACAGTTTCAATTTGAGGAGCTTCCTTTGCTGCTGTTTGTATGCTATCTGTGGCAGCATTCTTATAAGCTTTCATAACTTTTTTGTTGATACGACAAAATCCATTTTTTGACAAACATTTAAAGTTCATCAAAGATGCAAACGTACTTATTGATGAAAAACCACAGCCAATTTCACGGAAAGCTATTACAGAACGTACATTTACCTCGTATGTATTTCGACCTTTAGTTTCCTCTTTCTTCTTTATCTCTGGGGAAGTATTAATTCTTTTATTCCATAAACAATTGTTACAATTTATTGTTAGAACATGAGAGAATCCTTGTCGTTTTAAAATATCATCTTTTACAACAATGTTACAAAAACATTCTGGACATACAAGAGTTTGCAAAATGCTTTTGAGTAGGTAAAAATGCACAATAATAAAATATTCTTCTGTTTGTGGAGAAGAATTAGTAGAAAATTTAGTTTTTGTTTTTGAAGAAAGTTTCCTTTCACTTGAACATATAGATTTGATACAAGAATTATCAAAAACTTCAACATTCTTTGGAACTATGCCATTCCATGCTCTCTTTTTTTTTCTGCTAACATTTTGTTTATTTGTTTTTTTAGATTTTATTTTCTTTCCTATTTATTATTTACGATAGACTTTATAATTTATTAATAGTTGATAATAAATCTCTAAAACAATACAACAATAACAACATGAATCTTAAACTTGTGCTACAGCAAAACTCTCAACATTCGAATTTGTTTAAAAGCAAAGTTGATAAACAAACAATTTTAAGCATGATAGACATAACAAAAAGACAAATTAGCTTGCAATTTTGTTCAACATATATAATAAAAGAAGATATGTTTATGGTTGCTAGGGCGTTGCTAAGGTAAAAAATATTGCAAATGTAGATTTTTATCACATTTCAAAAAACAATTTTTGTTCCATATATACATCAAAAGAAAGAGGATAAAATTTTGAATAAAATAAACTAAAATAAAATTTTTTCATATTTTGATCAAAATTTTGTATTTTAATTGTGCTCTACCACCTTAACATGTTTCCCTGATTTTGATTGCAATGGTGTTCCAGTAGTAAAGATTTATTAAACTTATGAAAGTAAAACACTCTATGGCTGCTAATATTCAATGTTGAAAGATAATATGATTTACAAACTCTATATTGTGTATTAGAAACAAAAAAGCTATAATAATAAGATGTTTTTCTTCTTGAATTGTCACCAGCAGCTGTCCGACAGCGTTTTTTCTCCAGATTTTCAGTAGTTTTAGAATAGAAATGTTTTTTTCCGTCATCATCTAAGGTCCAAAAGTTATCAAATATTATTTGACGCTCAATCTCAGATATATTAGTAGAACATTTAAATTTACAATTTTTTACCCGGCTTTACCCGACTGACGTTGGATTTTTCTTACACTTTGTTTCCAACTACTCCTATCAGCTTTACGTTTCCTAGAAACCCCACCATGGGGCGACCGACGAGAAGGTGTAATGCCAAGCAGCTCTAACGATTAAAATATTAATTTTTTATTATCCAGGATGTATAAATAATAACTTTTAAATTTAATCTAAAATGGCACAAGCGAAAGTCGAATTCTACTTTTCCAAAATTATAATACAAATTAAGTTGGAAAACTACCTTCGTTTTGATTTAGGGCAGGTTCCATTTCTTGGTCAATATTTGCAGTTGCCATTTTGAAAACAACAAAACTGATAAAATTATTCCGAACAACTTTGTAATTGTAATATGATTGGTTGATTGGAGATAGAACAAGATAATATTTTCAAGTTTGCTCATTAAGGAGATAGAACAATGCAATATTGCATGCAATACCGTGTTAAAAGTTTCATTTTTTTTTCAATATAATTAAAGTAGAACAACACAATGCTAAAATATTTGAAAATAATAAAATCTCAATTTTTTTTCAAAAATTGGAGATAGCTCAAGATAATTCTTACGTCGCGAACTGCTGTGAAGTGTTTAGATCAAATATTCTCCTTTTGTGGTTTTACAACGTACATTCATTCCGACAGAGACTCGTCTTTCATATCTAATGAATTAAAATCTTACCTTACTCAGAAGGGAATTGCAACAAGTAATTCTACCCCATATCATCCTATCAGTAATGGATAAGTTGAGAGATATAATGGCTTGATCTAGAAAAATATTTGTTTGGCACTAAAAACCCACAACCTAGATGTTAGAAATTGGGAAATTGTTCTATCAGACGCTCTCCACTCACTCCGTTCGCTACTTTCAACTGCAACTAATTGTACATCCCATGAGAAGTTATTCAGTTTTCCTAGGCGCTTGTCATCCGGAACTTCGTTACCCTCATGGTTAACTCCTGGCCCAATTTTTCTAAGACGTTTTGTGCGTACAAACAAAAACGATAATCTTGTGGATTAGGTTGAATTAGTGGATGTAAATCCAGTATATGCTAATATTCGTTACCCTGATGGACGAGAGTCAACTGTTTCACTTCAAGATCTTGCACCGCATCCTGTCCCAAAAGAAAAGTTTAATGATATCAATGAGAATAGTATCAATGAGTCTAGTGAGAATGGAACTGCAAAAGTACTTGATATAAATAAAGACCCCTCACCTGAAATTACATCAGAAATCAGAGTTAGGGTAGATGAGCCGGTAACTGAGCCATTTGCTGATGTATTACGACGTTCTGCCAGAGCTTGTAAAGCTCCTGTAAAATATGATGACTATATTTTAAAATTACAAAACTAGTTTATGGGCCTTTTTTTACATAGATGGGAAGATTGTTGTGTTTTCAATTTTTTGTTATTGAACTATTTGTTTTATATATGTGTCTATTTTCTTGTATTTTTAGATTAGTACAATTATTGTTAAATAAAGCCTTAATCAAGAGGTCGATCTTTTTATTAGTTCATTACACAACCAAAAGTGAAGAACTTGTAAAATAAGTATAAATTTGTAAACAAAATAGCTAAAAGTAAAGCAATTAAAAAATAAACTATAAAAGTTAGAAATAAGATAAAATAAGAAAGTTATAGATATATCTCTTCTACATTATTTAAGTTATAGGTTAATTACGTAACCGAAATAACTAAAATTGTAACCGAAATAGCTAAAATTGTAACCGCTAAAAGTAAAGCAATTACAAAATAAACTATAAAAGTTAGAAACAAGATTAAATAAGAAAGTTATAAATTGATCTCCTCTACATTAATTAAGTTATAGATTTATCTCTTCTACATTAATTAAGTAATACATATTTTTACGTACAACAAGTAATAATAAAAAAGAAAAAAAAAAACTACAAAAAACTCAACAAGTGTATATATACTTGATGAGTTTTTTGTGGTACTGTTATTTTTTTTTTAACAATTTCTATATCAATGAAAAAGAACGTAGAAAAACTTTGTAAAATACCAAAGAACAAAGAATCAGATGATATCAGTTTATTTATAATTTAATAAATTTGTATTTGATACTAATTAAAAAATTCTAATAAAGTTTAAAAATTCTATAAAATATTGGCCCATATTGTTTTTTGAATAAAAATATTCGAACATATGCTATCTTCCGTATTAGTCAGAAATTATTCCGGATCAACCGAAATAAAATGCATAAAATTTTTTTAAATATAGAAATACAAACAAAAATTTGATGTCTTAGAAAAAATCAGGTCAATATGTTAAATATTTTTTTTTATTTATAAGCTTTTTCCTCATTGTATTAAAGCGACGCGTAGTGCACCGTTTCAGTACAGTATTGTATTCATAAAGGTTAATGCAAAAAGTGGTAAGTTGAACTTAAACAGGGTAAAGAACCAACAACTTTCTATATATAAAAATGGAAATAATATAAAACAACAATGGATGTTTTTAAAAACCTGAATCATCAAGAAACTCCTGCTGTTACTTCATATTATCTTCAAAGTTTTCTACTTAAAGAATAATTCCAATGTTTGATATGCTAGCATAATAGATACAAAATATGTTATTTATTTATTAATTTATGTAATTTACTTCATTATAAAACAATAAACTATTAAATAAATAACTTGAAAATACTAAAGCAGAAATACAATCAAAAAATAAAATATAATTTAACATATAAAAGTAAAAGTTCTCAATAATTTGAAAATCAATTATTATTACAAAGTTACCAAAACCTAATTAATTAAATAGTAATTTAGAAAATAACCCTTCATAATTAACTCTTAAACTCCGCCCTCTGGCTGATGGAGCCATTCAAAATTATTTTTCAAAGTTATGAGGTTTAGCTAAACCTAAAGAATCTGAGCTTCCCTGACTTTTCCTAACTTTATAATATGTTTATAAAGCATATAACGCTGATCACTTTACTGCTGGGTAACAGCCTGCCCCCATCTCAAGTATAATACTTTCATTGCAACCGCCCTTGGCTGATGCAGCTATAACTATAAAAGTTATATATTGAGTTATGTACTTTAGACTAGCTATTTAATGAAATACACTGTAATGTGAAATGTTTTTGTTATACATTACAACATACTATATGGATTGTATATATTTATTCCATACATTTAGTACTCAATTAGAAAAATATAATGCATGCAAATATATTTAAACGTCTGGCAAGTTTTGATTTGGAAAATGAATCTTTGGGAAGAAAATTAGAAGATAACGTTTTGGAAGATGACAATGAAAACAAAGTTTCAGATATAGTAGAACATGATCCGTTTAGAGAAGAGTATGTTGGCCGCAACGGAAGAATTTTTAAAATAGCAGATGATGAGCAACGTAGTAGACGAGGCAGGGAAAAATTGTAAAGGAGCGAATGCGGCCAAAAGCAAATCCTGCTACAATGCGTGAGGGTATTGACTTATTTTGAACTGCAGAAATGAAAGACCTAATTTTATACAAGTCCATATTTACTACTGAGTGTTATTAGGGGGGGAGGGGGGTCCAAAATTCTATATTTTTTGTTTAACCAAATTAATTTTGTGAGAAAAGTTCAAAAAACAAATCAGTTTTTGCTAAATTTTTATGGTTGACCTTCTATTTCTATTTTAAAAATTTAAAGATATAAAAAATAAAAGTCTTTGCAAAAGTTTCTTTGCCTATAAAGTTACGCAACTTTTCTTTCAAATTTATGCTATTCAGATTTTGATTGGATAAATTTGATTTTTAATCGTTGCGTTTTATAAAAAAGTTTTATTTTAGGGATCGTCTATAAATTACGCAACGCAAAAAATATTTCAAGAACATAAGTAGGAGATATTAGGCTCTTATACGCGGCGATTTTCATTTAACTTAATTTCCTATTTTGATTATTTATTTAAATTAAGACTCTGCGAGGGAAAACTTTTAACCTTTTTTTGTTTTGTTTATTGTGAAATTTTGCGTTACGTAATTTATGGACGATCTTTTAAGTCTGTTTTTAAACAAAACGTTTTAAATAAGTAAAACGACAGATTATTTCAAAAAAAAATTTTAATCTGAAGTCTCTTTCTAAATAAAACGTTTTAAGTAATCAAAAAGTCAGATTGCTTTAAAATATCTTAAATTCCTTTTTTTTTTATTTAATTTTAATCGTTATTCAGCTATAAAGAAGGCTGTTCAAGATTTCATTTTTTTTTTTTTACTTTTCTTAAATGAAGTCAAGAATAAATCTTCCTTTAAAGTGCCAGTCAGTAGAAATTCAGTTAAATTTTACAGGTTTAACAATTTTAAAGATAAACAGGCTTAAGGAATACCGTTACCTAAAAGGCTTTATAAAAAAAAACTGGGTAATCAAATTTTGAAATTTTCTGCTTAACTCTAAAACGCAGTGAACAGCTGGTTAAAAAAAATCTAGAAGCAGTTAGTAAGTATACCTCAAAGAGGTTGAATGATTGTATCATTTTTGCTAGAGTATATTGGAAAAAGTTAGCCTTGAGACTTCAAAAAAGAGAAAAGTATTATGTGTTTGGTTGATGATGGAATATGACTAGTATTAACTTTCTAATTAAGTTGTTGCAGTTGGAAAGCTTTGGAAAAAACTCATTTAATTTCAACAGTAGATGTATACTTAATTATTTAAACCATTTAAAAAATGAAGGTTTGCGTAGTTTAAAAATATTTTGGAAAACTATTGTCCAGTTATTTGTCCAAAAAGTTGAAACTATGGAGTATAATTGAAACCAGCTACAAAAACAAATGGATAACAATGGAAGAGCAGTAAACTTTACATCAGGTGTGCAAGATGAGTTCTGTTTTAGCTTGATTAAAGTTACAAGGCAGCCCATTTAGCTGTGAACAAGACATTATTGAAGTAGATAAAGATATGTTAAAATGAAAATAAGTTTGAAAAATGAGGTTCTTTATTTTAGGAATACAATGTAGGTCATTATCGTGGAGGTCTATTCTGTTTAAATACCAGTGGCGGATTGAGGTTTAGTGTCGCGGGGGGGGGGGGGCCAAGTCAATGAATCGGGGCGACCGGGGTTGTCTTCAGTAATTTGATCTTATAATTATTATTATTTTTGATTGTTTTAGGGGGCGCCGATAGACCGTTCTAGGAGGGCGTGGAGGGGGGCGCAGCTCGCTCCCCCACGCCTTATACTTAATCCGCCACTGTTAAATACATGATTGTTGATATAAAAATACAAACCTCCATCTCATGTCTACCAAAGAACACGCTCATAACCTAGATGTTCTATAAGGAAAGTTCACGCAGTAATCTCTATATCACATACGATGACTTTTATAGTTATTTTCAATAGTAAATAACAAACTGAATAAATTATTTTCATATATAATGCTTAATTTTTTATTGTAACTTATAAATCATAAGTTATATTATTGATAATTTAAACAAAAAAAGATTTCTACTTTTCTTTTTTACTTATATATGATGATAATAATAACTTCATCTATTTTTAACAATATCTTTTTTTGTCAATATATTCACTTTTATTATAATCGAAGTAGAAGACTAAATAATTAAAATGAAAAATTATGATTTTCAGAATCAGCATGAATTAATTAAAACTAATTAGGAAAAATTGGTTAAACTATGAAAATTCTAAAAAAAGATGATTATGACCCCCCCTCCTCCCCAAGTATTATAATTGTAGAGGCACTGGTAATTAAGCTTTAGATAAAATAACTAAATTATGTTTTTTTAAGAAACTTGTCTTCATGCATTGGTAGTTATGGTTCATATTTTACTAGTTTCCAAAAGCACATGACACTTTTTGTAAAAAGCTAACCTCCATCAAGATTATCCTATTTATTAAAAAAGATTTCCAAAAATAATATTCTAAAATGGATATTCTAAAATTGAGACATTGGTCCACAACTTAAAGATTTAGATACTGATTAATATATAGACTGTACACAAATTAAGGTTCAATCTGCAAACTTTTATTTCAACACTCTCAACTTTTCTTATTACAAAATACACAAACAGGAAAAGTATTATGTTATTTGATACATAATTGTATTTAAGCATTTGGAATTTGCCTTTTTTTCAGCAAAATTTCTACATTTAAGATATTTTAAAGCAATCTGACTTTTTGATTACTTAAAACGTTTTATTTAGAAAGAGACTTCAGATTAAAATTTTTTTTTGAAATAATCTGTCGTTTTACTTATTTAAAACGTTTTGTTTAAAAACAGACTTAAAGGATCGTCCATAAATTACGTAACGCAAAATTTCACAATAAACAAAACAAAAAAAGGTTAAAAGTTTTCCCTCGCAGAGTCTTAATTTAAATAAATAATCAAAATAGGAAATTAAGTTAAATGAAAATCGCCGCGTATAAGAGCCTAATATCTCCTACTTATGTTCTTGAAATATTTTTTGCGTTGCGTAATTTATAGACGATCCCTAAAATAAAACTTTTTTATAAAACGCAACGATTAAAAATCAAATTTATCCAATCAAAATCTGAATAGCATAAATTTGAAAGAAAAGTTGCGTAACTTTATAGGCAAAGAAACTTTTGCAAAGACTTTTATTTTTTATATCTTTAAATTTTTAAAATAGAAATAGAAGGTCAACCATAAAAATTTAGCAAAAACTGATTTGTTTTTTGAACTTTTCTCACAAAATTAATTTGGTTAAACAAAAAATATAGAATTTTGGACCCCCCTCCCCCCCTAATAACACTCAGTAGTAAATATGGACTTGTATAAAATTAGGTCTTTCATTTCTGCAGTTCAAAATAAGTCAATACCCTCACGCATTGTAGCAGGATTTGCTTTTGGCCGCATTCGCTCCTTTACAATTTTTCCCTGCCTCGTCTACTACGTTGCTCATCATCTGCTATTTTAAAAATTCTTCCGTTGCGGCCAACATACTCTTCTCTAAACGGATCATGTTCTACTATATCTGAAACTTTGTTTTCATTGTCATCTTCCAAAACGTTATCTTCTAATTTTCTTCCCAAAGATTCATTTTCCAAATCAAAACTTGCCAGACGTTTAAATATATTTGCATGCATTATATTTTTCTAATTGAGTACTAAATGTATGGAATAAATATATACAATCCATATAGTATGTTGTAATGTATAACAAAAACATTTCACATTACAGTGTATTTCATTAAATAGCTAGTCTAAAGTACATAACTCAATATATAACTTTTATAGTTATAGCTGCATCAGCCAAGGGCGGTTGCAATGAAAGTATTATACTTGAGATGGGGGCAGGCTGTTACCCAGCAGTAAAGTGATCAGCGTTATATGCTTTATAAACATATTATAAAGTTAGGAAAAGTCAGGGAAGCTCAGATTCTTTAGGTTTAGCTAAACCTCATAACTTTGAAAAATAATTTTGAATGGCTCCATCAGCCAGAGGGCGGAGTTTAAGAGTTAATTATGAAGGGTTATTTTCTAAATTACTATTTAATTAATTAGGTTTTGGTAACTTTGTAATAATAATTGATTTTCAAATTATTGAGAACTTTTACTTTTATATGTTAAATTATATTTTATTTTTTGATTGTATTTCTGCTTTAGTATTTTCAAGTTATTTATTTAATAGTTTATTGTTTTATAATGAAGTAAATTACATAAATTAATAAATAAATAACATATTTTGTATCTATTATGCTAGCATATCAAACATTGGAATTATTCTTTAAGTAGAAAACTTTGAAGATAATATGAAGTAACAGCAGGAGTTTCTTGATGATTCAGGTTTTTAAAAACATCCATTGTTGTTTTATATTATTTCCATTTTTATATATAGAAAGTTGTTGGTTCTTTACCCTGTTTAAGTTCAACTTACCACTTTTTGCATTAACCTTTATGAATACAATACTGTACTGAAACGGTGCACTACGCGTCGCTTTAATACAATGAGGAAAAAGCTTATAAATAAAAAAAAATATTTAACATATTGACCTGATTTTTTCTAAGACATCAAATTTTTGTTTGTATTTCTATATTTAAAAAAATTTTATGCATTTTATTTCGGTTGATCCGGAATAATTTCTGACTAATACGGAAGATAGCATATGTTCGAATATTTTTATTCAAAAAACAATATGGGCCAATATTTTATAGAATTTTTAAACTTTATTAGAATTTTTTAATTAGTATCAAATACAAATTTATTAAATTATAAATAAACTGATATCATCTGATTCTTTGTTCTTTGGTATTTTACAAAGTTTTTCTACGTTCTTTTTCATTGATATAGAAATTGTTAAAAAAAAAATAACAGTACCACAAAAAACTCATCAAGTATATATACACTTGTTGAGTTTTTTGTAGTTTTTTTTTTTCTTTTTTATTATTACTTGTTGTACGTAAAAATATGTATTACTTAATTAATGTAGAAGAGATAAATCTATAACTTAATTAATGTAGAGGAGATCAATTTATAACTTTCTTATTTAATCTTGTTTCTAACTTTTATAGTTTATTTTGTAATTGCTTTACTTTTAGCGGTTACAATTTTAGCTATTTCGGTTACAATTTTAGTTATTTCGGTTACGTAATTAACCTATAACTTAAATAATGTAGAAGAGATATATCTATAACTTTCTTATTTTATCTTATTTCTAACTTTTATAGTTTATTTTTTAATTGCTTTACTTTTAGCTATTTTGTTTACAAATTTATACTTATTTTACAAGTTCTTCACTTTTGGTTGTGTAATGAACTAATAAAAAGATCGACCTCTTGATTAAGGCTTTATTTAACAATAATTGTACTAATCTAAAAATACAAGAAAATAGACACATATATAAAACAAATAGTTCAATAACAAAAAATTGAAAACACAACAATCTTCCCATCTATGTAAAAAAAGGCCCATAAACTAGTTTTGTAATTTTAAAATATAGTCATCATATTTTACAGGAGCTTTACAAGCTCTGGCAGAACGTCGTAATACATCAGCAAATGGCTCAGTTACCGGCTCATCTACCCTAACTCTGATTTCTGATGTAATTTCAGGTGAGGGGTCTTTATTTATATCAAGTACTTTTGCAGTTCCATTCTCACTAGACTCATTGATACTATTCTCATTGATATCATTAAACTTTTCTTTTGGGACAGGATGCGGTGCAAGATCTTGAAGTGAAACAGTTGACTCTCGTCCATCAGGGTAACGAATATTAGCATATACTGGATTTACATCCACTAATTCAACCTAATCCACAAGATTATCGTTTTTGTTTGTACGCACAAAACGTCTTAGAAAAATTGGGCCAGGAGTTAACCATGAGGGTAACGAAGTTCCGGATGACAAGCGCCTAGGAAAACTGAATAACTTCTCATGGGATGTACAATTAGTTGCAGTTGAAAGTAGCGAACGGAGTGAGTGGAGAGCGTCTGATAGAACAATTTCCCAATTTCTAACATCTAGGTTGTGGGTTTTTAGTGCCAAACAAATATTTTTCTAGATCAAGCCATTATATCTCTCAACTTATCCATTACTGATAGGATGATATGGGGTAGAATTACTTGTTGCAATTCCCTTCTGAGTAAGGTAAGATTTTAATTCATTAGATATGAAAGACGAGTCTCTGTCGGAATGAATGTACGTTGTAAAACCACAAAAGGAGAATATTTGATCTAAACACTTCACAGCAGTTCGCGACGTAAGAATTATCTTGAGCTATCTCCAATTTTTGAAAAAAAATTGAGATTTTATTATTTTCAAATATTTTAGCATTGTGTTGTTCTACTTTAATTATATTGAAAAAAAAATGAAACTTTTAACACGGTATTGCATGCAATATTGCATTGTTCTATCTCCTTAATGAGCAAACTTGAAAATATTATCTTGTTCTATCTCCAATCAACCAATCATATTACAATTACAAAGTTGTTCGGAATAATTTTATCAGTTTTGTTGTTTTCAAAATGGCAACTGCAAATATTGACCAAGAAATGGAACCTGCCCTAAATCAAAACGAAGGTAGTTTTCCAACTTAATTTGTATTATAATTTTGGAAAAGTAGAATTCGACTTTCGCTTGTGCCATTTTAGATTAAATTTAAAAGTTATTATTTATACATCCTGGATAATAAAAAATTAATATTTTAATCGTTAGAGCTGCTTGGCATTACACCTTCTCGTCGGTCGCCCCATGGTGGGGTTTCTAGGAAACGTAAAGCTGATAGGAGTAGTTGGAAACAAAGTGTAAGAAAAATCCAACGTCAGTCGGGTAAAGCCGGGTAAAAAATTGTAAATTTAAATGTTCTACTAATATATCTGAGATTGAGCGTCAAATAATATTTGATAACTTTTGGACCTTAGATGATGACGGAAAAAAACATTTCTATTCTAAAACTACTGAAAATCTGGAGAAAAAACGCTGTCGGACAGCTGCTGGTGACAATTCAAGAAGAAAAACATCTTATTATTATAGCTTTTTTGTTTCTAATACACAATATAGAGTTTGTAAATCATATTATCTTTCAACATTGAATATTAGCAGCCATAGAGTGTTTTACTTTCATAAGTTTAATAAATCTTTACTACTGGAACACCATTGCAATCAAAATCAGGGAAACATGTTAAGGTGGTAGAGCACAATTAAAATACAAAATTTTGATCAAAATATGAAAAAATTTTATTTTAGTTTATTTTATTCAAAATTTTATCCTCTTTCTTTTGATGTATATATGGAACAAAAATTGTTTTTTGAAATGTGATAAAAATCTACATTTGCAATATTTTTTACCTTAGCAACGCCCTAGCAACCATAAACATATCTTCTTTTATTATATATGTTGAACAAAATTGCAAGCTAATTTGTCTTTTTGTTATGTCTATCATGCTTAAAATTGTTTGTTTATCAACTTTGCTTTTAAACAAATTCGAATGTTGAGAGTTTTGCTGTAGCACAAGTTTAAGATTCATGTTGTTATTGTTGTATTGTTTTAGAGATTTATTATCAACTATTAATAAATTATAAAGTCTATCGTAAATAATAAATAGGAAAGAAAATAAAATCTAAAAAAACAAATAAACAAAATGTTAGCAGAAAAAAAAAGAGAGCATGGAATGGCATAGTTCCAAAGAATGTTGAAGTTTTTGATAATTCTTGTATCAAATCTATATGTTCAAGTGAAAGGAAACTTTCTTCAAAAACAAAAACTAAATTTTCTACTAATTCTTCTCCACAAACAGAAGAATATTTTATTATTGTGCATTTTTACCTACTCAAAAGCATTTTGCAAACTCTTGTATGTCCAGAATGTTTTTGTAACATTGTTGTAAAAGATGATATTTTAAAACGACAAGGATTCTCTCATGTTCTAACAATAAATTGTAACAATTGTTTATGGAATAAAAGAATTAATACTTCCCCAGAGATAAAGAAGAAAGAGGAAACTAAAGGTCGAAATACATACGAGGTAAATGTACGTTCTGTAATAGCTTTCCGTGAAATTGGCTGTGGTTTTTCATCAATAAGTACGTTTGCATCTTTGATGAACTTTAAATGTTTGTCAAAAAATGGATTTTGTCGTATCAACAAAAAAGTTATGAAAGCTTATAAGAATGCTGCCACAGATAGCATACAAACAGCAGCAAAGGAAGCTCCTCAAATTGAAACTGTCAAAGGTATTCCATGTGTTCGGATATCAATTGATGGATCATGGCAAATGCGTGGTCATTCATCTTTGCATGGGGTGATCACTGCTATAGCAGCAGACAAATGTGTTGATATAGAAATAAAATCAAGACATTGCTATAGTTGCAGAATGTGGATAGGAAAAGAAAATACAGCTGAATATAATCATTGGAAAGTTAACCATTACTGCCAAATTAACCATAATGGGTCATCAGGTGCAATGGAATCAGCTGGAGCAGTTGACATATTTAAGCGTTCTGTTTTAAAGAACACTCTTATTTATAAGGAATACTTAGGAGATGGTGATACAAGTTCTTTTATGGATGTAGTAAAAGCCAACCCATATAGTGAATATGATATAATGCCAATAAAGTTGGAGTGCATTGCTCATGTCCAAAAACGATTAGGTACTCGATTGCGTAACATTGTCAAGTCTCATAAAGGCACTAAAACACCTCTCTCAGGAATAGGGAAGCTTACTGAAAGTTGCATTAACTCAATGTAAAATTACTTTGGTTGCGCCATTAGAAATAACCTTGATAATCTGTATGCAATGAAGAAAGCAGTTTATGCAATAGTTTTTCATTTTACAGATATTCCAAATCCTGAACGACATCAATTTTGTCGACGAAATTATTCATCTTGGTGCAAATATTGGACTCTAAGTAAAAGTTACAAACCAAATATATCTATTCCTCTATTCATCAAAAATCTCATTACACCCATTTTTATAGACTTACAGAAAGATGACTTGCTGTTGAAATGTTTGCATGGTCAAACACAAAATCAAATGAAGCGCTCAACTCACTCATATGGTCCAAGGTACCCAAAACCACATTTGTTAGTAAAGATGTTGTGGAAATGGGTGTAAACTCTGCCATTTTACATTTCAATGATGGTAGAAGTGGTGTATTTAAAGTATTACAGCATTTTAATATACAAGGAAATGTTACACAATTGACAATAAGTTTAGCAGATAATGTAAGAGTAAAACAGATGAAACGTACGACTACTATTATGGCAAAAAAACAGAGAAAAAAACTGAGAGCAATAAAAAAAGGATTCAGTAAGAATCTTAAAGCAAAGGAACCTCAAGACTCATATGTTTTAGGAAGATTTTAACATGATTTTACTGTTAAATGGAGTAAAATAAGGTCATCAACAGATCTGCCAAGTTTGATTCATGGTTTTTAAGTCTAACTCAAGATAACGTGTTTTGAAAACATAAGAATTTTGTCTTAATTTACACTGTTTTTGCGCCATTATGAATTTTTGGTTAACTTTTTCAAAATTTTTTTTTTTGCAAAAACATTTTATTTATCTTAGTAAAGCATTTCTGCATATTTTTAAAACTTTTTTTTAAATCTTTCATAAAAAGTGTCTTTTTTGTGCTCTACCACCTTAAAAAAAGGTTAATAGAAGAGTCTAAACAAGTTGTACGAGACCATATTAACCTTTTCCCAAGAATTGATGCTCATTATAGCAGGAAAAAGACACATAAAGAATATATGGAAGGATCACTAAATATATGTAGAATGTATGATCTTTATAAAATATATTGTGATGAAAATGTCTCTCCTCCAGCAAAAGAACATATGTATCGTTTTATCTTTAATCACGAGTTCAATATAGAATTTCAAAAACCGAAGAAAGATTTATGTGACACATGCTATGAGTATCGCAACATTGTTAATGCAAGCAATGAACAAACAGATAGTTATAATAAGCACATAAAATCAAGGAATGATACCAAAACTGAACGTGAAAATGATCGCCAAAATGTTGATTCTAAAACTGCAATTGTTTGTATTGACCTTGAAAATGTTTTAAATATGCCTAGAGCTAATGTGGGAAACTTTTATTACAAACGAAAACTATCAAATTATAACTTAACTGGTCATTGCTCGCTTAACAGGAAGGGTTATTGCATTCTTTGGCACGAAGCCATGACTGGTCGTGGAGGAAATGATCTAGCCAGTGCTGTAACATGTTTGCTTTTGAAAATCATGGCTGACCTTGACATAAATAATTTTATACTTTGGTTCGATTCATGTGTACCACAAAACCGCAATAGTTTCATGTCAGCAGCTTTGTGTGAATTTATAATACGATACCCACAAATAAAAGTAATTGAACAGAAGTTCTGCGAGCCAGGTCATTCCAGCATTCAAGAATGTGACAACATTCATAGTCAGATTAAAAAATCCCTCTCTGCTGCAGAAATATTTAGTCCACTTGGGCTAGAAAGAGCTATTAAAAATGTAAACCGTAAAAAACTTTTCTGTGTTTACCAAATGCAATTAGGAGATGTAAAGAATTTTTCAGTTGTCGCTGGTTTGTCAAGTTATAAGTTAGTGCCTTATTCAAAGGTTAAAAATCTTGTTTATCGAAACGGACTGCCATACCATGTTTTTTTTAAAACCTCGTTTTCAGATAATTATTCACAAGCTCGTATAAATAAGTCTGTCAAGAAAGCAGCATCAACCATTGTTGCAAAACCATTAAATACCAATATACCAATGGCAGCTTGCTTTCGTGCTTCTTATCAGTCTATATCTGTTGCAAAAGCCAATGATATCATTTCCATGTATTCATACATGCCTGCTATTGATATTGCATTTTATAAAACAATAATAAATTGAACATTTACAAAACATTAATAAAGTCAAAATATTTTTAGGGTTGTTATATGTTTAGTATAAATATAAATAACATATTTATATATATATATAATAATATAAATAATATACATATAAATAACATATTTAAATAAAATATTAATTTTGTATAAATATAAATATAAAACACATTGAAATAATATTATTTTAAAATCTTGATAAAAATTTTTGTTTAGCTTGTGTTTTTTTTGTTTGTTTTTTTGTACTTTTATATTCATTTTCCCCCACTTGTTTGGTTTGGATGGTTTTCCATAGTGACATAAAGGCCACTATGAAAGAGTTAAAGCAATGTTTCACAACCTGATGCCCTTCCTGACGTTAACTTGAGTAACAATTTTTTATTTGTAAATATTTGCAATAACTTTTGATAAAAAGTTAAACTCAATTAATGGATACACAGGCATAAGAAAAATAAAATCAAGTTCATCTTGCATGGAGTTTGTGATTAGATTAGTTGAATTGTTGTGAATTATCAGATAGTTACGTAATGTTATTTATTTTTTACGTTTATATTATATTAATACGTTTATATTATTATTACGCAGCCAAATTTTCCGTTTTAAATTAGACGTCTTAGTCTTGTCCAGGGCCGGCGCCTACAGGTAATTAAGGTAAATGTAAGTCGTAAGAACAGTGTCGTTAGAGGCTCTTCTAAAAGTTCTCCTAATTAGGGCCTCATTTTATTTAAAAAAACTTAATTTTTTAGGTAATACAAAAAGCGTCTTATATTTTGAAAAGGGTCCCGTTAAATTAGGGGCCCATGCCCCTAATTTAGGGGCCCATGCCCATAAATTAAGAGTGTATGGTACTGCGTAAGAATAATTAGCAGGTAGAACAAAATTTCATCAATTTCTAACATGTCGTTGTTTAAAAATGTACTTAAAATGTTTAATATATATGATGTAACAACATAATATTTTTGAATTTTACTAAAAACCAAAGTTATTTTGTTCTATCTCCAAAAGAGGGTGCGAAAAAAAGGGCGTTAGCGTAATTTTAAAAAGTTTTTTTTATCTAAAAATTAATAATAAAACATTTTTAAATTTTAGGAAATACCTAAATTCTCAAAATATTTTTTCAATTTAGCTGCGAACAAATTCAAACTTTGACATCGATTTTCTCAGTTTGCAAAAACATGGAGATAGCACAAGATAATTCTAACGTCGCGAGTTGTTAAACTAATATCAGGACATGGGAAAGCAAATGGATACCGAGAATAGTCATCAATGACTGTACACAGATATTTGTTTCTAGAATTAGATGGCAATGGTCCTTTAAAATCTATACTTAGGCGATCCATTGAACGTATTGACTTAATTAACTCACAGACATTTGAGGATCGATAAAACTTTGGTTTTAATTCTGAACAAATCTGGCAGTTAGAACAAACTCTCTTGATCTCTTCTGTAGAAAAAAGTAAATTTTTAGATTTACCAAAGTGAAGCATACGAGTAACCCCTGGGTGACATAGACAGCTATGTATACCACTTAGGTTTGTTTGAGATTGGGTTGTAGCACAAAAAGTGCGTGTGAGTGTATCAGGGACGATATTATCGCTTCCAAAACAATACGATATAATATAACTAAACTCTGCTAACTCCATCCTCCAAAACATGGCTCAATTATACCATCCGATAATAACTGTAATATTTAACTTTCAATAAAGTTTCGATCATCATTATTATACCTTCTTGATTTTGTAGCTATTGGCTGAGTTTTGTCTGAAATGCTTGTAAACAAGGATGGTATTTTTATTTTTGCCATTTGCAGTGCACATAGGTTACTTTCCTTTGTGACAATTAAGCCTTCTTTTTCTCCACCGAGTGGGAATATTAAATTTTTGTATAGTTTTTGGAAGTCGTAACCAAGTATGATATCACTACAAAGATTTTCTAAGACACCAAATTGAACATTGTTACAAAATATACCATTTACTTCAAGATTAACCGAACAACAGCCCACTAATCCAGACTCCATTGTTGACTATTAATCCTCAAACAAAATGCTTTTATTGATTATACAATAAAAGCAATTTGTGTGAGGATTAATAGTCATAGCATTGAGTGCTTCTGAGGATTCTTCTGGTAATTTTATAGCGGCAGCAATATTTAAATTGGAGGAAAAGGAGAATGTTTTCTGCATATAAGAATCTGAGTTTCTTTGTGCAATGTCAAGAGAACGAGCTTGGTTAAATGCTGATTGCAAATTCAATGTTGAATTTTCAAGAAGTCGTTGACGAATGTAATTCGAATTTATTCCAGAAATAAAAGCATCTCTTATTTGTTCCTCTCGATATTGTTCAGCTAAAACATTCTTGTAATTACAGTTTTTACTGATTTTACGTAGTTCCTGAAGAAAGTCTTCTAAGGATTCACTCGGTGTTCGATGTCTTATAAGTAATTGATGCCTTGCAAAAATTTCATTAGGGGTTTTTATATATTAGTTTTGTAGGGTTTAAATTACACTTTCATAGGAATCACACTCTTCAATGTAATCATAAACATTTGATGAAACAAAATTAATGATGGAGCGAAATTTGTCTGGAGCATCCTCTCCACAATCCTCAATGAAATTTTCAAATGTTCGTTTCCAATGCTTCCATTCTTTTGAAGCATTTGGTGCATTATAATCAAGATCAAGTCTCGTCGGTTTTAAGATCTTTGACATTTCCCAATAATTTTATATGATTGTTAAATAAATTGTAATGAACTAATAAAAAGATTGACCTCCTGATTAAGGCTTTATTTAACAATAATTGTACTAATCTAAAGATACAAGAAAATAGACACATATAAAACAAATAGATTAATAACAAAAAATAGAAAACACAACAGGTTGTTTTTAGGTGACTTGGTTGTAATTACTAAATCTTTCAGGTGCAGCTTGACCTGCAAAAATATAGATATTTAGAAGTACCATACGTTGTTTATGCAAGTATCAAATTGAAATGATGTTAGTAGTTTAAGCGTACGCTAACCTTATATGCATTGTATTGCAAGGCAATTTTATTGAAATAAAAATATTTGGTTATATAAAACTTATTGCTAAAAAGACTGTGTTTTCATAGTTTAAAATATCCCACATTTCATTTTATATCATACATGCAACCTTTTTATGCAAGCAAACATGACCCCGCATCATCTTTTTTTCCTGACTTGTTTTTCTTTAAAATCTGAAAGTTGAAGTTTTGCATTTGCCTTTCAAAAGTCTCTGAGCTAAAATCTCGTATTTATTTAAGTGTTGGTTATTTATAAAAATAGCGATAAATGTTAAAATTAAACAAGATGAACCAAAAGTGCATTTTTTTTTTCTTTCGTAAGCAGGGTTATGGAATCGGATTCGGAGTTGCGACAATTTTAGCGGTGTTGGAGTCGCTAAAAAATATTGCGACTACGACAGCAATATTTCTTGGTATTGCACGTGCATGTACAAAACATTTAATTAACCTTATGTTTATACTAAACCTCAAAGAATGTTGCATTAATTTGTAAAAAAAAAAAATTAAGTTATCGCGCAATATTTTTCAAAGAATTATTCAAAAATTTTGCTTTGGAGTAGGAGTGGGAGTTGTACTCAAAAAATTTAAACAACTGGAGTCGGAGTTGTTACTTTTTTTTTACGATCCCACACCCCTGTTCGTAAGTAATACACTGTGTAATAAAATTAGTTTAAGAACAATTTTAAATTAAACGAAGTTACAATATACATTAGATTAATTAATTTTTTTCAAGATGATTTATACTATATGTACATCCATATCTTAATAAATAAAATAAAAAAGTATATGTAAATGTAACGTTAAAAAAATAGTAATATGAACATATCTATATATAATGTCGTTAATATATACATATTTATATCTGTCAGTGACGGACTCAGGAATTAATGGCGTGGGAAGAATAGGATATTGCAATATTTTTGTACTTTGTATCACATTTGCGTCTCTTAAAAAAAATAAAAGAGATATTTTAGGATTTTCAGTTTTGGTGCGGGAATACACACACCATTCCTTCCAGGATCCGTCAGTGATATCAATAATCTTAAATACATATCACTATGATTGTCATCATCCTCAGCATCCTCATAATCAAAACGGTAAAGCTGGCGTTGCATTTTCATTATCATATGTTTATTTTCACATTCCTCAACAAAACTTATGCTATTGGATATAGCATTGTAATATTTAACTTTGCGCTCTACTAATTTATATTTATCTTTAATAACTTTTTTTAAAACTCTTCGATGAAATCTTTTTTTCATAAAGCATAGCTGATTGAATTTGGACCATATATTAAATTGTGGATCCTTGGATTAGTTTTAAATTTTAGAAGTACTTTCACAACTCCCATATTTTTTTCCAAAACAGCAAATGTCGACAACATAGCTAAATAAATTTTAGAAACTCTAGATCTAACTGATGCAGAATCTTGTGAGGCTAAAGTATTTATAAACTTGACCAGTTCGTCATTATCTATACCTTTAACATCCTCATACTTATTCTTAAAAATTTCTATACTTAACATTCTCCTTATATCTTTAAGGTGATCTGTTGGTTGTTTCTATATATATATATATATGTGTATATATATATATATATATATATATATATATATATATATATATATATATATATATATATATATATATATATATATATACAAACATGCATACATATATAGAGACACATATGATATATGTGTATGATTTCATTAACATTAAGTCTCATCATTGCAACCGTCGCCGTCGTTTTAATTGTCATCATCATCATCATCATCATCATCATCATCATCATCATCATCATCATCATCATCATCATCATCATCATCATCATCATCATCATCACCATCATCATTATTATCATAATCGAAAAGGTAAAGTTGGCGTAGCATGTCCATTATCTTATGTTCATTTTTATATTCCTCAACAAATCTTATACTATTGGACACAGCACCATAACATTTAACTTTGCGCTCTACTAATTTATATTTATCTTTAATAACTTCTTTTAAAAACTCTTCGATGAAATCTTCCTTTAATAAAGCATAGCTGATCGAAGATGGACCGTATTTTAAATCGCGAATCCTTGGATCAGCTTTAAGTCTAAGTAGTACTTTCACCATTTCTATATTTTTTTCAAAAACAGCAAATGTCAGCAACATTGATGCTACATAAATTTGAGAAATTCTAGATCTACCTGATGCAGAATTTTGTAAGGCTAAAGTATTTATAAACTTGACTTGCTCATCAATATTTTTACCTTTAAAATAGTCATACTGATTCTTGAAAATTTCTATACTTAACATTCTCTTTATATCTTCAAGGTGGTCTTTCCTCATTAGTGGTACGTTATTAAGATCGGCATGATCAATAATTATTTTCTGTATTTTATCTAAATTGGCTTCTGCTTCAGCAAGCCATAGTTCAATACCTTTATCGTCTGTTCCTGTCAGATTAGCTAATTTTTTATATAAAATAGTTAGTTTATTTTTATCATTTGGGAAAAACATCAAAACTAATTTACATTCTTCAATTTCGTCTTCTATTGTCATTTTGTTTTTAATATCCTGCGTTTTTACAGTTTTTTTTATTTTTTTTAGTTGTTTGTTAATTACATTTTCTAATTCGTCGATAGATGCAGCTACATTTTTCAAATCATGGAGATCATAATTTATTAATTTCATTACTTTTGAAGTAGCATCCTTTATTGAAATATTTAGATCACAGTCTGTTGGAGATTCCTTCAACGCAAATTCTAAAATTTTATTAATATTTATCTGTGATTTTAAAGAGTAGTTTTCAGCAATTAATGACGCTAAAGTGTTCAAAATAATTTGTTCACTATCTGTAAAAAGATTTGTGGGTTTCACCGTTGATGGGGATATTGCAACTAAAAAGAATAGAAAACAATAAATTTTTAAAAAAGAAATATTAAATAAACTAATTTAAATCATAGATTATCTTATTTTATTAAAATTCTCATTCTTATCTGGAAACTATTAAGCGTATAAGAAACGCCAGAATAAAAGAAAGGGCGGGATAGACAAAGGAAAACGAGCTAAACGAATAGCAATTTTTAATCTGTCTGAAAAAGTTGAATATGATACAAAGTATATACTCGATACAGCAAGATTCACAGCTAAACAAATAGCTAATAAGAACTTAGAAAAAATTATCATGAAAAATTTATCATGATATTCATGTTCATTCTTCCAAATCAATAATTGCCATATGATATTAATAAAAACATTGAGAAAGAAATAAAAAAAATGTCTCCAGAAGAGAGACTTTTGAATTAAATTATCGGGAAAACCTCTTTTGTATTTTAAAAAAAAATCAATTTTTTCGATTTTTTTTTAATCTAATAATTTTATTTTATGTATATTAAGAGATATATTGAAAAATAAATTTAAAAAGAAACTTTCAAAAACTTTCAAAATAAAAATAGTTGTTCTTGGGCGGGTCCGGGCGACATCAAAACCTATATTGGATTAAAAGAAGAAGGGTCTAAGTTTATCCCTACATATTCAGAATATTACAGAAACATACGGAATTTAAAAAAAAGTCAAATTCAAGTATGCTATTATTTCCTAGTCTAAAAAGTTATTATTCTCTGCATTTTTACGGCATGAAATGTAATTTTATAAATAATTTTTCATTTAAGGCTGAAAACCTGTTTAATATTCTTCCGATTTATATATAATATATGGATGTTCACAGGTGTGGTTTAGAAAATAAAATAAAAGTTCGAAAATATTTCTTTTTGATTAAATAATTGCTCTTTAAAAAATGGCAACTTTGAGCATCTGCGGGAAAGCGTTAAATGGTCTAAAAAGAAAAATTCTTTTAGAACGTAAAAATATGACTAATTTGCAACAATCTTGCATATTTAGAACTTTTAATATTGGATTTTTTGCAAATCTGGAATAAATGACCTTTTTTGACCTCTGTGCAATTTCGCGCTAAGTATAAAGCCGATATTGCCCCGTATAAGTTAGGCAACGTCGCACAGTGAGTCAAAATCTATAAAAAACGGCAAAAAGCACCCCATAAAAAACTATTGCTAGAAAATAATTAATAAAACTATAATGTAACTAAATTCCACTAAAAGACACTAAATAATTTTTTTTTGAATAATTTTTATGATTTTACCAATTTATACGCCTTTTTCCGAAACTTATTTTATTTTATATATAAAACTCGTTCAAAAAAGTTAGTATCACTCTTTGTTAAAAATGTTGTTTATAGTTACCAAACATCTTAAACATATGACTTCAAATTATCTTTTAAACTCTTTTTACCCATATCAATCTTAGATTGTTATGGAGATTGTTATTAAAGAGTTTTAGATTAGTTTTCAATCTTAGATTGATATGGGTGAAATAAGTTTAAAAGATAATTTGAAGTCATATGTTTAAGATGTTTGGTAACTATTAACAACATTTTGAACAATAAATTTTAATTTTAGATTTTCATTACTGAGATCTCAAAAATGTGTCATAAATTGATTTTTTTAAATTAGTTTAATTATGAACTTAGTTCCAAAACTAAAAGATTCCACTAGATTCCATGGTAGTATTAATATTTCTCCATTATTAGGTATATATGAAAACAGAAAAAATAAAAATCATTTGCCCCAACTTGCCCCAATTAAAATAAGACCTTTCAAATACTTTGTTTTCTTTTGTACTTTTTTTTCCCGTTTTTAATTACAACTTGCGCATAAATAGCGAACAATAGTTCATTGCTTGCATTGATCACACAAATAATACATTTAGTTCCTGTTAGTAAAAAAACTCAAGCTCAAGCAGATTATTAAACCTCAAAATCAAAATATGCAGTATTTGATGTTATAATTTAAAATTAAAACTTGCGTATAAAGTAACCAACAACTCATTGCTTAAATTAAACATGCAAGTTCGTTGCTTACATTAAACGCGAAAGGAATACAATAATTCTCTATAATTCAAGAGTTAGGAATTAATCATGATAATTTACTCGAAGCTCTTCTACGTGAGTTTTGTAGACTGGAGGGTCTATACTATAAAAGTATTGATAAAACTGAAATCTTAAATCAAAAGAAAACTCTAATAATATTTAAATGTAATAATATTATAATGTAAATTCTCGAATAATATTTAAATGTAAATTCCGATCAAAATTGAAGAAATACTCAAAAACCGAATCTAGACTTTTAGAACAAACTTGGTTGAACAAAGATGTAACTGTTGACATAAAACACTTTGCAGCAGGACCAGGTAGAAAGAGCAAGAACTGGGAAGATTTAGGTGATAGAAGCAAAAGATTTAAGGTAATAATAAAAAAATTAAATTTAACCAAGTTTAACCCTAACCCTAACCCTGACCCTAACCCTAACCCTAACCCTGACCAAGTTTAAAATAATAGTTTACAAGCTTAAATATTAAATATTATTTTGTTTAAGGTTGCCGAATGGGCTGAACATCCTGCTAAAGCATTGGCAGTAGCTTCAATTAAAAAAGCCACTAGAGGTCCTACTAAAAAAGATTTCGTTGTTTTCATGAAAAGTGCTACAAACTCTGAAAAAGTTAAAATCACGGAGATAAATTTTCCGATAGAAATGAAAACCGAAGATGCCATGAGCTTAAAGGTTCAGTGTGGATGAACAGAATCAAATTATTGGAAATTCATCGATAATACATAATGCAGGTATTTATCCTTTACTTCACGAAATTAAGAATGAGAGACGCAAATGTTATCCTGAAAGTTTAATTGTGACAGAAACATCTGCTTCAACTCTTCCACAGTGTATGTTTAATCATATTTTGACAAGGATATTAACTTTTAAGGAATGCCAAGACTCAGTGAGAATGTTTGCAGAAATTGGGGGGAAGTTTAAAGATCTACTTCACTTTAAAGGTTTGATGGTGCCTCCAGTCAAAATGTCTATAAACAAAAATATACTGATACAAATATTGGTGAGATCCAAGTTTCCAGACAGCTATATAGCTTACTAAGTACCTCCAGTCAAAGTGTGAAAAATTTAAGTGGAGCAATATTGATCCACTTAAATTAACAATCATGATCAAAAATGTATAGATAAATAAGAAACCCTCCAGTACACATTACTGAAGACCCCTATATCTCCAATACCAAAAAGAAACGGAAGAATTTATACGAAGTGAGTATGAACTTTTAAAAGCAGAAATAAACAGTCTAGTTAAGTTTGAAGTAAAGTTAGAAGTAGAGGAAGGCAAACCAGATACGACTATCAAATTTAGATTCAAACTAGATTTAACCATGTTTGATGGTAAAGTGATTAATGCCCTCACTAACACTCTTTCTGCCTAATCATGTAATGTTTGCAGAGCTAACCCAGTGAACTTAATAACCCAAAATCGATAAGATCTAAGCCAATCAATAAAAAAGCTTTATCTTTAGGCCATTCTACTCTGCATTGCTGGCTTAAATCTTTTGAATATATTTTACATTTAGGATACAAGTTAAACATCAAAATATACTTTGCCGAATCCCCTGCTGAAAAAGCATCAGTAAAAAGTAGAAAAAAAGAACATTTAACTGAGGTTTAGAGAGTAGCTAAGTCTTATAGTTGATATGTCTAAACAGGGTTTTGACAACACTAACGAAGGAAACACTGCCAAAATGCTGAAACTTTCGCTGTTCTAACGGGAGTGGCAGTAGATGCAATTATTAGATTAAGGACAATCCTAATATCAGTATGCTCCTGTTATGAGTTCAAACACCCCCATGTAGACAGTCAACTTCAACCAACTCCACAGATCAAATTGATAAATCTTTACCAGCTAGTTCTAGCACAAACACAATATCTTCAATTCGTAAGTTTTGCATTTAAAATAATATTTTAAAACTAATATGTTGCATATCGCAAGTTGGCATATGTGTTCAGTTATATTTTCAAAAAAGTGTTCTTTTTATAATAGACCGCTTTTGAAAGTTACAAAATACATATTTTTTTTATGATTCTTGGTGCTCTAATAAGTTAGAGTTTTTTTTTTAATTTTTTATTTTGCAGTTAACGTTTATAAATTTAAAGTCTCTCAACTTTTTTAAAGCCCTAACACTAGAAATTATGGAAAAATAACGATTTTGCGACTTCCAAAATTCATAGAGTCATTTAGGGGTCTCTATATACCTTAAAATTTTCTATAAATATAATTTATTGCTTTTGGATAGTTCCTGATTTAGTAAAACAAGCCGTGGCTGATGTTTTTCGACCATATTTTCATAATGTTATTAAACAGTTGGAGGAAATTAAGTCAGAGTAACGTGTGCAGCGCCAAAAGCAAGTTTCTATTAATCATAATACAAGTGGAAATATTCCAGTAAACTTTTTTTTTTTCCATTAAAAGAAATAGATGAACTCTTACATTTAAATAGGATTTTTCTGAAAAATACTGAATGTCGATCGAATGCAATAAGTCTAATATTATTATTATATAAAATATAGAATATAAAAGTTTACTTTTATTTTTAAAATTAAATTAGTATATATTTTTTTATTTCGACTTGACTTCATATATAATAACGTTTATACATTAGTATAAACTCATTTTCATATGCAATAGCTAATGAAAAATGTTTATATCTTTATATGTTATTTTTTTGTCTCTAATTGGAGGAAATGGTCTTGATGACTGTTTGAGAAAAGTTGCTAAGAAAATCTTGACAGCAAAACTCTCAATGCTTTATAACTTTACATGAAGAAAAGGAAAATTAGAGTTTGGTTGTCTAGTTGGGGTGAAAAATGGGATATATGGCAGGCAAATTAATCTCATTATTATTTATTCTAAAACTTTTATTCTCATCACCATCGTCATTATAATCATCATAAATATTCTATAATAAACTTTTGTATTATAATTGTTTTAAGGATCACAAAAAAATCTTTCCATTTGCTTATTATTGCTCATTTTATTATGCAAATGCAGTAAGAAAATGTTATCCTACATCGACAGCTAGTCAATTGGACAAAATACTTTCAGAATGGCTGTCAGGGTCTATTGACAGAGACGGACTAAAAAAAGCTCGAGAAGATAGTCGAAAAAGTTGCTAATAAAGTTTATAAAAGTCTATAAAATTTTTACTTTACTAAGTTGCTCTTTTTAATCTGTTTTTAGTCTTACTTGTAATTTTGAAAAACAATTATGAAAAGTTGTACCGTGTTAATTTCAAAGAAAAAAAGGGTACAGATAATAAATATACGAATATAATAATAAGTCAATATCATTTATTCATTAATATTAGTTATAATTAAATTATTATTATAGTTACAATATCATTACAATTTTTCAATCGTAATAATACTAATATGCGTTTGTATTATTTAACAAAATCATTATGATAATTATAATGTAATAATGAAAGATGTAAATCTAATTTGCTTTACAATACAATAATAAAAATTTTACTTTTGTTTATATATACTTCTTTACTTTATTCTTACAGGTTACCATGTTTTATCAACTTGTTTTTCAGGAAGTAATGGCAGTAGTTCAATATTGTAGTTTATTAAAGATCTCCACTAGCTGCTTTGGCCTCAGGGAATAGGTGTCACAAAATAGGCAAAATAAGAAATGCACTCATATTAAATAATAAACACTGACCTATCTATCCATACTTATGGTTATTAAAAAGTGGAGGTGAGTAAAATGGTACCAATAAATTTATCACACTCTACTATATATGCTTACAATTTTTAATTAACATGCCAAAAAAGCAAACACAGTGGGTAGCATTCATTTATACCTTATCATTAAAAAAAGAGTTATAAATTACTTTTCAAGGTTCGAGCTCAAGCTAAAAAAAAAGAACTACAGCCACCACAAACGATGATGCATTAATCACTTCCTACACCACTACATCTATATGTCTAATTGCACTTACACTTCACAAAAGGTTAAATAAATCAGAGCTGAAAGCTGATGTTAATGAGCAGTGGCAGAAACAAGCCCGCATTGGACAAACCATGAATGCACCTCTCTCAGAAGCCTTGACTTTTCCACTCCAAGAGATAAATGATCTTCCGGAAATCAACCCAATTCTTATGCAAGATTCTGAGTAACGATCAAGAGCAGTAAGCTATTTTTTATTAATTTGTGTTTCTTTATATCTCAATTTTAATAAACCGTTTAACATTTTTTCTATACAATCTGTTGTATAATTGTAGAAATAATAATTACATATTTTCTTGCAAACATACATCAATAAAATAACATAAATGCAGAGTTGTTGTTGATAATCAGAGTATTAGACTTTTCTTTCTGTGTAGTCAATTCTTCACGTGCTGACCATTAAATTAAGTGACTTTTCCTTGCCTTTAAAGGCAGGAAAAGGGTTAGACCCTTTATATGAGGAATTTTTTTGGTAAAAATATTGTGGAACTGAATATACGAACAAAAGAGATCCGGGTCCAGATCACAAAATTAGGATACAGGTACCCATGTAATCAAATCTAGATCTTGGATCCAACTATGCCCTACACATTAGGTTTTTAATCTGGTATTAAAATTAAAGTGTCATATTTTTAAACATCTCAGATGCCCTTTCAGTTTAAACTACAAATTTTAATGACACTCTCATTTTAACACCAGATTAAAACCCTAATGTATACACAGGTGATCTGTGTTCAGTGATGGTGGATTAGAGTTTTATTTTGATAGATAGATTTTAATTTGTTCTATTTTTTGTTTATCTCTGTTTACTGTTGATATTTGTTTATGCAGGTGCAGTAAAAAAACTATCCCTAAGCGACGAATAGTCAACCGGACAAGATGCTGCCAAAATGGCTAT